>SJYA01011819.1:0-12225 GCA_006410615.1 Neotragus moschatus
GGGGGGCGGCCCGGGGAGGCGCAAAGCCACACCCCAGGAGCACCTCCGCCAGCAGGTCCTGCCCCTCGGGGCCACCCCTACTGCCTCCCAGCCCCCTGCTCTGCCCCCTCCCGTCCAAAGCCCCAGGACCAAACCAAGCGTCTCTGCTGGTGCAAGCTCAGACTGCTCACTCGCCCCCACAGCGTCCACTCTGCCCGCCGGGCGGACGGCAGGGAGGGGCGCCCCAGGGAGAGTCGCATCGTCCACCCTGAGCAGGGCTGGAGAGCCCATGAGGACAGGGTCGCCCTTGGGACGTGAGCGCAGGGCTCCCTCCAGGGTCAGAGGCAGGGCGTCTGACTACCGGCCATGCTGAGCAGACTCGCCATGGGCCCACCCGAGGCCCAGAGCCTTCAGGGGCATGCATGGAGCAGAGGGCCTGGGGGTTGGCCACAGTCCTCAGCCAGCGGTGCCAGGGCTTCTGTGGGCCACAGCCCCAGGGGGTAGCCCCCCTGTGTGTGTCCACAGGAAGTGAGCGCCCCAAAAGCAAGAGGCTGATGACCCCTAACAGAACAGAGCCTCCCTCCCTCCAGGGCGCTCACGGGGCTTTAGGGAACTTCTCGGAAGACACTGATGGGAAAGCAGTGAGCAGGCCTCTCTCCGTGCGACAGGAACCCAGGGAGGACGAGCTGTGCTGCTCCAAGCGTGGTCCCTGAATCAGCAGCTTCAGCTCCACAGGTGCCTCCAGGGAACACAGAGCGCGGCTGCCCCCACAGACCTGCCGAGCCTGAGCCTGTGGGAGCCCAGCGTGGGCCTCTGCTCTCACTGACCTGGAGAAGAGCTGGGCGCCCAGCGCTGATCCCACAGAGACCAGGCAGTGGAGGAGCCGCCACGCCCAGTGCCAGGGGAGCCTCGGGGATCACGACACCCAAGCGCCAACTGCAGCCACGGGCAGTGGAGGAACCGCCACGCCCAGTGCCAGGGGAGCCTCGGGGATCACGACACCCAAGCGCCAAGTGCAGCCACGGGCAGCGGAGGAACCGCCACGCCCAGCGCCAGGGGAGCCTCGAGGATCGCGCCACCCAAGCGCCAACTGCAGCCACGGGCAGCGGAGGAACCGCCACGACCAGCGCCAGGGGAGCCTCGGGGATCGCGCCACCCAAGCGCCAACTGCAGCCACGGGCAGCGGAGGAACCGCCACGCCCAGCGCCAGGGGAGCCTCGGGGATCGCGCCACCCAAGCACCAACTGCAGCCACGGGCAGCGGAGGAACCGCCACGCCCAGCGTCAGGGAGCCTCAGGGATCTCACCACCCAAGCGCCAAGTGCAGCCATGGGCTTCCACACACAGCCCCTTCCTCACCCTCACATGAGCCTGGGCAAAACCACCAGCGCCGCCAGTGAGGTCCCTGGCACCACCAGGACACTGGATGGACTGGGTTCTCCCTCAGGGTGATGGGGCTTGGTCTCAGGGACAGAAGCCAGGCGGCCACAGTCTAGAAAGTGAGAGCAGCTCCTGAGGCTCGGGGCCAAGCCAGAACAGCCATCAGCACTGGAGGTCCATGCCCACCCTAAGGGGGACGGCTCGGGGCCTCGCCTCCACGCCCCACCCCAAAGGCCTCGCCCACACTGATGGGGAAGCAGCTGGAGGCCCGGAATCCACCGCTCAAGGAGAGGACACAGACACCGTTCTAGGGAAGCACCTGCAGAAGGCCCTCACCCGAGGAGCCTCCAGGCACCGCCCTCCCGCGTGCTCCCATCCTCTCTAATTGGCCGCAGAATTTATAGCCTGGAATAGCCCTCCCTCCAGGGAGGCACAGAGGAGGTTCTGAGGAGAGTCAGAGCAAGTGGCTCAGAGGGACGTAGGCACCACCTCACGTCCAAACACGGCACTGCAGGCGGGCGCCGACCTCAGCCCGACGGAGGCCCACAGCCCCCACTGCACAGCAGCGCGGCAACTCCTCCCGCCAGAGTCCCAAGCAAGGAGGGAGGCTTGGGAATGGAAGGACGAGGGGACGAGCAGACAGCCGGGAGAGGCCTGTCGCCTCCCGGCTGCCAGTCGGCAGGAAGCAGCTCTTAGAGGGAGCAACTCTCGCCCTACTAGATCCGGCCAGAGCTGTGGAGAACAGCAGAAGCCCAGAAAGCACCGCCCGTGACAACGCGGAGCCGGGGCAGCCACAGGCGGGCGGCTGCTGCATCGCCAAGCGCGCCGGGGCCCCCGGGGCCCCCTGAGCGACCGGCTGAGGGCGGGCGGCCTGAGCAAGAGCCCCCTGCTCTGCCGCCGTCGGGCCCACGGCCAGCGCCTCGCAGGGCATGGAGTCCACACGTGCGTGACCGCCAGGAAGAACACGTGGAGACCAGCTGTCAGACGCCTCTGGTTCCACACCTCCTGCCAAAGGCCATTAGGTCGCGTGGCAACAAGAGCTAAGCAGACAGGCAGGCATCTATCCATCACTGAGAACCCCGGGGCCACCGCTGCAGAGACGGTGATGGCCAGGATGAGCAGGAGAGCTGGCGGGGAGGGCCAGCGCGTCCTCTGGCGGCTCCCGCGTGGGATGGGGCACACCCCCAACGGCCTGGGGCTCCCGTGCCCTCCCTGCCCGGCTCCGCCCCCTCCAGTGGGGACAGAGGGCTGGGAGGGTGCCGAGAGTGTGCACGCAGCCATCCCGGCAGGAAGCTGAGGTGGGCTGTCCAGGACCTGTGGCGGCACCGCAGTGCCCCATCCCCAGTCGGGGGAGATCGCCAAGTCGGGGCTGGGGCACCACACATGACAGCGGAGCGCAGAGGGGCAAGGCGGAGCCGGGCCCCTGACGGCACCCTGGCTGCCCAGCAGCACGGCATGGTCAGCGGCCAGCTGACCCTGCAGAGCCCGACGTCCGGCCTGGTGCCCCAGGACGGGCAGAGCACAGGCTCCCATGCCACAGACCTCACTCTGTCCACCGGGCGCATCCCCGTGTGCTCAGCCCAACTACTCATCCATCTCCTCGCTCAACCAGAGCACGGCGGGCAGCCCTCTGGGCCCAGGGAGCACGGCTGGCAGTGCACATGGGGCGCGTGGCGAGGGCAGGCGAGCACAGCGCCGTTTCAGGCAGAGGCAGCAGGAACCGTGCTGGCAGGAGCCCCGCAGGGAGGGGGCAGCTGCCTGGGACACCTGGGGGCGGGGACAGGAGGCACAGCCCAGGCGAGGGCACCGGGGGGATGGAGCCGGCTCGCGCCTGCCTGTTCAACACACACTCGTGTCCGGGCTGAGGAGGACCACAGAGTGGCTCTCTGGCGTCCCTGCCTGCCTGGTCAGCCGCAGGCTCTGGCGGAGTTGCATCCTTACCCACCAGGAAGGGGCGCCCCGGTCTAGACACTAACTACCCTGACAGCCCGCAGGCCTACTGCCCTCTCGACGCTGCACACACTTTTCTCACAGAGCTCAGCATTCAGAGCCGCATTTCCAGCTCCCGCTGCCTTCACCTGCTCTTCTGCTAAGTTCCCCAGTGATATGAGAAGCAAGACCACCATCCGCAAGCTCTTACCGAAAACCCCACCCTGCCTTTCTGTCTCACCTGTCACAGTGGGTCCACAGTAAACATGGCACCCCCATCTTTCAGGCGTGCCCACGTGTGCAAACTCTCTGTCCGCCCCCTCCCTCACCCTGTCACACAGACACACAGACACACAGACACACACACAGACACAGACACACAGACACACACACAGACACACACACACACACACACACACACACACGAGATACACCTGCTCCCTCCTAATCTGCCTGCTGGGAAACTCACCACTGCCTGCCTTGCGCTACCTTGAAGTCACGCTTTTCCCCAGGGCTCCGGGCGCTGCGTGCTAAGTTGCTTCAGTCGTGTCTGACTCTGCCGTCCCATGGACTGCAGCCCGCCAGGCTCCTCCGTCCATGAGATTGCCCAAGCAAGAACACTGGAGTGGGGTGCCATGCCCTTCTCCAGGGGATCTTCCTACCCACAGACTACACTTGTGTTGGTAAGCAGGGTCTTTATCACGAACGCCACCTGGGAAGCCCCTGGCACTGCCCAGCTCCTCAAACACTAACAGCTTGAAACCAAGGGCTCTTCTGAGACATGTATAGCCCAGAATGGGGAAGACTGATCTTCAGAACAAACTACAGTCGTCAGAGCAGCCCAGAGCTGGAGCGTGCGTCAGGTGTGAACAGGCTGAGTGAACAGAGGGACCAGCACCCCACAGAGCTGGGCTCAGCAGGCGCACAGAGCATGTGGCAGGCAGAGCCCCCAAGGCTGCTCAGCTTCCCTTCACCTGCTCCCACAGCAGGTCCCCCAGATCCACCCCCAGGGCCTGGCCAGACACATCACTCCTGCAGGCCCACGACGCACAGCTCCACTGCGCAGAGCAACGTGTGACAAAGGGTTCTTTTGCAGCCACCCCTAGCCCCTCTCCAGGACCTGGCTCCAGCCTCAAATAATGACGTGGGGCTCCAGGACGCACAGACCAGGATGCAAACCCTGCCTCCACGGCTTCCCAGCTGCCTGACACGGGGCTCAGCGCTCTGCTCGGGGGCAGAGACAGCACCACAGTGCAGGCCTCAGGGGAGACACCGTGTGCCCACCGTCCGTGCACAGGGAGAGCCTGCACCCTCAGCACGCCCCCACGGGGACCAAGACCAGCGCCAGGCAGCCTCGGGTGAAAGGCAAGCTTCCCTGGGCTGCAATTAAACCCCAGTCCAAAGGCAGGCACCAACAGGCTGCTCTCACCAGTGACCAGCAGCACCTCTGGAACTGTCTGTCCCGGGAAGACTACAGTGCGGAAAGTGGAGACCAGCCCACCGGGCCAGGGCACCCTGCTCACAGAAAGGCCCGCCAACAGCAACTCCCCTCAAGGTCGCCCAGCAGGATGTCAGCTGGAACTCAAGGCCACGGAGGACTTCCCGGCGCCACCCACAAACCACCTGTTTCCTGAGCGCGGCTGACGCCAAGGCTCCTCCTGCCATCTCGTCTCATCCTCAAAAGAGCCCCCAGAGCCTCCAGCCACAGCGCACTGCCTGGAGCTGGGCAAAGCCTAGCTTCCGCTCTCCTGCCAAGGCGCCTCTCCTGGTCTAACCTGGATTCTGCCCAGCTGCCTAGTGACATCAGCCCCTCCCGCCTCACGAGGTCTCCTGGCCTCCACACAGAACAAACCCAGCACAGCAGTGTCGGTGTGCCACCTGTGAGCACGGCACTGCTCACAGCCCTCCATTCTGCGTGGCCAGGGCTGCGAGGGCACAGGACCCCAGCCTGGCACCCCCCTACAGGGGCCTGCGCGTGACCCCACCACCAGCAGACGGGGTCGGAGCCTCAGCTGCTCCCACGGCCTGAGGCCCTCAGCAGACCCCTGGCTGCTCCCATGCTTTCTGTCGCCAGACGAGGGGGGCCTCCCTGGGAGGACAGGGACAGTGCTCCATGCTCGCACACGAGACGCACTCCGGGGACGGGCCCACGGCCAAGACCGCCCGTCCGCGTGGCTGTCAGCGGTGCAAGGACAGGACCGAGGGCATCACGGCCCTGGCCGACGATCCAGCCCAGACCCACGGCCCAAGGCACTGCATCTCCCCTCCCCTCCCCTCCCCTCCCAGGACCCGTCAGGCAGGTTGGCCGCCCTGCCGAAGAGGTGAAGCTCTTCCTCAGGAGGCCTGAGACGCCCTTCCTCCCGGGGCAGCTGCACTGGTTCCCAGAGGGAACCCAAGGGTCCTGAGAGGTGGACGAGGGGCCCCCAATCCCCCAGACCACCTCCACGCCGCGGTGGACCGCTCCCTGCAATGCGAGTCCATTTCTAAACCCACCCAACAGAAGAGCCGGGACGACGGACTCACCACCTAGGGCCACAGAGAGGGGCTGCACTCGCAGCTCTGAGAGGCCCTTTCCCGCTGCTGCCCAAGCAGGTGGCCTAGAAAGCACCTCACAGTGTGGCAGGAGAAAGATGCACACAAGTTTCCTTTCCTCTAATAGCTCATTCTGTTTCAAATTCAAAGTAAAATGAAGAGGATCACCTGGAAAAATGTTAAAGCTTTAATTTCAAATCACTTTTAATGCCCGTTTCATCTGACAGCAACTTTGAAAGCAAAAGGCAATCTTTATCATTTGAGATTTTAAAACTAAATTGATGTGATTATGTCCAACATAACCAGATGCTCCTAAAGGCAATTTTCAAAGTGACATCAGCCCCCAAAATAAGAAAGCCTTCCTTCGGTTATTAATAAACTATTAACACGCACTCTGCACGGGGGTGAGGCTGCAGGGGCTGACCGTGGCCCGGGGGCTGACCTCACAGACACCCTCCCACCAGCCCGTCAGGGCGAGGGTGAGCATCCAGGGTCCCTCTTGGTCACCATCCTTTCAGCCGCCCGCTGAGCCCTTCACTCCCCGGAGGGGCTGACCTCACGCAGCGGTCCACCTTCCAGTGACTTTAAGTGGGAACCGACTAGTTCCTGCTAGTTCCTCTAAGTGGGAACCCCATCCTCCCTGGGCACCTGGTCTGGGGCAGGGAGAGTGCCTAGGGGGAGTCTGCCAGCAGTGGGGGTCCTAGGAAAGGTTTCCTTGTTCCAAAAAGGAAGAGGCCTCGCCTTCTGCCTCTGACTGGACACCCAGGATACGGGCAGCCACCCTGCACATGTAAGACGCCTGCCTGGGCCGCAGAGGAGGGAGGCGGACAGCAGCGGGCAGGCCCAGGAGTGGTTCAGGAGGAGCAGGCCGGCACGTGGGTGTGCTCCCCTTTCCCAGCACAGAGCTCTGCAAAGCCCTGGAACTTCCTCAACAGTGAATGACGTGAGTGTCCCTTCTGCCAGACCCCTGGGCGGCATGGGGCTGGGGGGGTGGGGAGTGTCAGAGGAACCAACGCCAGGAAGAGAGGCGGGAAGTTCCACCTGCCCCCCCCACCTCCAGGGAGGGGAGTGGGCTGGAGATCCAGGAAGTCACCAACGGCCGAGACTTAACCAAGCAGGAAACTCACAGAAACCCTGAGGTGGGGCCTCCGAGGCGGTGGACACGAGGCGGCGCTGGGAGGGCAGCCCTGCCCCCCGCCCCACGCAAGCCTGGGGCATCTCTACCCGTCCAGCTGACCCGGCTGCACGCTTCACAGTAAACCCATGATCCAAGACAGAGTGCCCTCCTGAGGTCCGGCCATCACTCCAGCGCCTGCCAGAGGCGGGGAGGACCCTGCACTCCTGGTCAGACGGACGCGCAGGCACGCCTGGCAGGACCGAGCCTCAACCTTGGGGCCCGGCTGGCCCAGGGGGCCACGGCAGAGCTGAGTGGAACCCCGGGACACCAGCCGGCATCCCAGTGAGAGCAGGCGCAGGACGCACGGCTCCCCGGGGCACGGGGGAGGCCCCGGCCCTGCAGAAGGCAGAGCTGCCTGCCCTGGACCCCCGGGTGCAGGACACATGAGTGCCCTGGCTGTGCTGCTATGGGTGCCTTCCCTGAGGGCCAGTCTGCGCGCACACAAGCGCCAGAGGCTTCAGCCCAGGCTCCAGGGCCACTCAGAGTCCAGGCAGCCACAAGGACGCAAATGCTCCTGGCAGGGAGAACGGCCTTCCTCCCAGACCCCGGAGCCCCAGGAGCCGCCCCAGGGCCCTCTCCAAACCAAGTATGCTGTTGGACAAGCGTGGCCGCCAGGCCTACCTGCTGGTGACGGAGCTGTTCCTGTCCTTCAGGGCCAGCTCGCGTTGTTGCAGCTCCACAATGAACCTAGACAGGTCCTCTGGCGTCCTGGGGGGACAAGAACACACAGAGTCAGCAGGGTGTGCCTGCAGGGGACAGGGCTCTGACCCTAGGGGCCGGCCCAAAGCCAGGCAAGCCGCTGGCGGACCTCGGGGCTGGGCGAGTCAGGGCCTGTGAGGACCCCGGACAGCAGGTGTGGGCTCACGGCACAGCCGGCCGCTGGCCACGTGACACTGGGGACGGCACTCGTGCCAGCCCTCGCCTGGAGAAACCGAGTCGGTGTGTCGCATCACCGCCACGCAGAGGACAGAAGTGAGGAGAAAGAGCGCCTGCCACGCTGGCTTCCTCCCTCCTCTCGGGCGCCACGCAGGCAGACGGCGGCAGGGGAACAGCCGGCGCCACGGGCATGGCGCCTCCAGTGTCCGAGCTCCTCCAGGGGGACGACCAGGCACCACTCATGGCAGCCCCGCCGCTCGCTAGCTCCATTTCACAGACAGGGAAACAGACGAAAAGGCAGTGACGGCGGGCTCGAAGGTCACCCCACTCTCCACAGCACTGAGCCTCAACCTGAACCCACGCCTCCAGCTCAACACCTGGCTCAGGAGAGCACACACCGAAACGTCTTTGACATTCAGACGCCCAACAGGCACGTGCTCAACACCACTCATTCTCAGAGAAACGCAAATCAAAACTGTACTCGGGCCCCACCTCACATCGGTAAGAACGGCCATTATCAAAAAGTCTACAAATAGCAAATGCTGGAGAGGGTGTGGAGAGCCAGGAACCCTTCACACTGCTGGTGGGAAGGTAAACTCATGCAGCCACTAGGGACAACGGTGGGACGTTTCTCCAAAAACAAAAACAGAGCTGCCACATGATTCTGAAACGCTACTCCTGGGAGTGGGATCAGAGAAAACCCTTAATTTGAAAAGTTACATACGCCCCAGTGGGTCACTGCAGCATATTCACAACAGCCAAGACATGGAGACAGTCCAAGTGTCGGGTAAAGATGCGGCACACACACACGGAGGAATACTGTTCAGCCACAAACAAGCAGGGAAGGCTTCCCTCACGGCTCAGCGCAAAGACCCACCTGCAACACAAGGACGCGGGTTCGACCCCTGGTGGGGAAGACTCCTGGGCTGAAATGGCCCCACTCAGTGCTCCGGCCTAGAGAATCCCAGGGACGGAGGCTGCAGTCCACGGGGTCGCTAAGAGTCGGACACGACTAAGCGACTTCACTTCCACTTTTCACTTTCATGCACTGGAGAAGGAAATAGCAACCCACCCCAGTGTTCTTGCCTGGAGAATCTCAGGGACGGGGGAGCCTGGTGGGCTGCCCTCTATGGGGTCGCACAGAGTCGGACACGACTGAAGCAACTTAGCAGCAGCAGCAGAGATTATTATGCTAACTGGAGCAAACCAGACACAGAAAGATGGATACTGCATGATGTCACTGTATGTGGAATCCAAAATTAAAGGTAGAGNCTGGTGGGCTGCCCTCTATGGGGTCGCACAGAGTCGGACACGACTGAAGCAACTTAGCAGCAGCAGCAGAGATTATTATGCTAACTGGAGCAAACCAGACACAGAAAGATGGATACTGCATGATGTCACTGTATGTGGAATCCAAAATTAAAGGTAGAGGGCTCCCTGGTGGTCCAGGGATTTAAGAGTCTGCTTTGAAGTGCAAGGGACACCAGTCTGACCCCTGGTCCCAGAGGATCCCACCTGCCAGGGAGCAACTGGGTTGGTGTGCCCCAACTACTGAGCCAGCACAGAGAGCCCGCAAGCTGCCACAGCTGAAGCCCACGCGCCTCGAGCCTGTGCTTCACAGCAGGAGAAGCCACAGCAACAAGAAGCCCGCTACCGCGCCCAGCAGCGAGAGGCCCGCTACCATACCCAGAGAGCATCCCCACTCACAGCAGCCAGACCCAGTGCAACTGAAAAACACATAAAATAAACCTTTAAAAGATTAAATCAGAAAATGATAGAAAGATACTTATTTACAAAAGAGAAACAGACCCACAGACACACAAAAGAAACCTACGATGACCAAGGGGCGGAGGGAAAGAGGGGTACGTTTGGGGTTAAAGGACACGTGAAGGGAAGGGAAGGGAAACAGCTCGGGCGTGTCCAGCTCTTTGCAGCCCCATGGACTGCAGCCTGCCAGGATCCTCCATCCATGGAATTTTCCAGGCAAGAATGCTGGAGTGAGTTGCCGTTTCCTTCTCCAAGGAATGTTCCCAAGCCAGGGACGAAGCCTGGGTCTCCCTCCCGGCGGGCAGACGCGTTACCGTCTGAGCCACCAGGAAAGCCTGTGGGCTCACACTGCTATGAGTGAAGCGGAGCCACGAGGGCTTGCCGCACAGCAGGGGCGGCTGCGTTCGGCACCTTGTGATAGCCTGTAACGGGGGAGAATCTGACAAAGGACAGAAACGTGCAGCTGAGCCCCTGGGCTGCACACTGTCAGCACAGTCCTGAAACAACAACCCTGTAAGTTAACTACACATCAATGTCAAAAAATGGGTGTGTTTTTTTAACGTCTTCAAAGAGGAAGGGAGACGAGAGACAGAGATGGAACATGAAGTGGAGAGCAAAGACTCCTGACCCCTGCATGGAGCCAACATGGAGTTAAAAAAAATGGAAGACGCTCAACGTCACTAATTCTTATAGAAACACAAATCAAAATCAGGCACCGCATGGAGGCGGGCGCAGCCCCAGGGCTCAAGCCCAGGACCCCACGGGGCGCCCACTCAGTGTGCACAGGCCCCTTTCCCAGCCCCCAGGGCCACCACGGCACCCGCCCAGAAGCCTTCTCCGGCCTCCCCACTCCTGCTGAAGTTGCCCCTGCAGTCCCGCCTGCCCGGGGGCCACTCACAGAAACCTGCTGAATGCACCTCATGTCCAGAGCCCACAGACCCCAAGCCACTAGGCCTGGGGAGCCTCTCCACCTCCCGCTGGACTTTCCTCTGCTGCCCGGACACGCCAACCCATCTGCTCTCCGAATATCCATGATGGTTAACCCTGGGCCTGCAGAGCGCCTCCCTCAGCCTCCCCAGGCCTCTCTCATCCTCACAGGAGAGGTCTCAGGACATCTGTCGCTCCCCCCAAGCAGCCCCCAAGCCTCTGCTCACCTCATCACGGGGCTCCCCTGTGGTCAGCCGGGGCCTCCTGGGTCTGCCAGCCCTAGTGCATGAAGCCTAAGGCCCCCGCGTGCCGGTACTATGTCCTGAAAGCCTATCGCAGCCCCGGCATGGAGCAGAGCCCACGGCCGCCCCCACATGGGCCTCTGTCCTCAACACCCCCTGGCAGGGAAGGCCAGGCACTCTCCCTTTCACACCACCTCATGTAGGCCCTCCCCGGCCGCCAGGAGAAACGCCCTCTCCTGCACATTTTGTGAGGACATGGCCTTGATGTGTGAGGAACCAAGAGGCATGATGCCGAGATTTCTACCCTTACTCTGCCCTAAATGCAAGCCAGCTCTGTGGATGAGAAAACACACTGAACAGATGCTCACCAGCAGGAGCCCTGTGAAGAGCTGAAATCTAAGAGGAGAGGGGTTGAGCCAGCCTTGAATGCCAGATCCCCGTTCTTCTTAGAGCTTCCTCACGTCTTCTGACCTTCGGTAGTAAGTAAGCAAGGAAAACAAGCAAATCCTTTTAAGTCAAGAGATTTTTTTTTTTTAACATTTTAAAGAGATTTAAGTTGTCTTCTCTTTNGAGAGGGGTTGAGCCAGCCTTGAATGCCAGATCCCCGTTCTTCTTAGAGCTTCCTCACGTCTTCTGACCTTCGGTAGTAAGTAAGCAAGGAAAACAAGCAAATCCTTTTAAGTCAAGAGATTTTTTTTTTTTAACATTTTAAAGAGATTTAAGTTGTCTTCTCTTTTCCTGTGTTAGAGGAGGATGCAAACTATTATTAAATCAACAGAAAATATCTTCAGCACCAACGAAGCAACCATGCGTGTCTGCCTTTACAAGGCCACCAGTCCCTCTGGGCCGGAGGAGCATCGGTCAGACAGACGGCCACACACCCTCTGGGGGCCTCAGGAGCTGAGCGGGAGGCATTCTCTCAGCACAGGCAAGCTGTCTGCAATGTCTTCCAGGCAGAAATCTGCCGGGAAGCCGGAGAGCAACCAAACGAGCCCCACAAAGCCAGGAACTAGAGTGGCACAGAAAGCTGACTCTCAGCCAGGGCCGTCCACTCTCCTTTCAAGTGAAGATACTTTGAAATGTAACCATTTAACAAGGAGGGGAAATCGGGAATGGTCAAATGAAGAGGGAGATGAACTTAATGTGCTCTCCTTCAGAAACGCCCTACTCCCGCTGACGGCTCGGGCACCCGCACCTTCCCGGGACAGCCGTGGGCTGGGGCCACCCACACACAGCCACACCAGCCGGGCGGCCGAGGCCCACATCCTCCAGCTGAGCTTCGTGGCAGCCATCAGACACAAAATTCGCTGGAACATTTGAGCAGCTACTTCAACAAACCATCAAGGGGATTGGCTCCATATCTGGATAAACTAAGGAAGCAGCTGGCTTTCTTTTACCGCGCCCCCCACCCCCCCAC
>SJYA01011820.1:0-12299 GCA_006410615.1 Neotragus moschatus
GCTGGGCCATTTGGGTGCTTTCTCCTAGAACCAAAGTTCTCTTGGTCCAGGGCTGGAGAGAAGACAGGATAATTCGCTGCAATTGTGGCTTGTCTTCTAGATGGTTCCCATTAGAATCCTACTGCAGTGCTTTCTATTTCCTCCGGGGTCTCCATGGTTCCTACCACTTCTCAAATGTCAACCCCCCTCCTTTCAATAAGGTCTCTTGTTTGGACTAAGTAAACGAGTCCATTTTGGGAAGTAGCAAGGAGTTTATCATGGGTAGGGCACAGCAGATGCTGGGTAGTAGTTGACAGGGTAGATCAGAAAGTGTCTTAGATGATACACAGAGTCCTTTCAACTTTATTCCCTAGGCATTAGGATTCTCTGAATGATTTTAAGCATGAGCAACTTCATGTTGTTTTTGTGGCTGCTCTGTGGTGAATTATCTGGAAAAGGTATTGGGATCAGACTGGAAGCAGAGAGAGAGAACTGAGGATGATAGCAGTCCTCTAGGCAAGAAGTCTAGAGGCTTGAGTCTCTAGGACTTGGGTGATTCAGATGAAGGAGGTAAGGGAGAGATGTGAGTTCTTACTGTCAGGTGAGGGGGCTCAGAGGATGTTAGAGTATATTTGTCAGGGTTTCCCAGAGGGGGGGAAAAAACCAGTAGGAGGAATTGGCTCACATAATTATGGAGGCTGAGAAGTCCCACAGTCTGCCATCCTGGAGACCAGGACAGTCAGGGATATAATTTGGTCTGATTCCAAACTCTTTAGAACTAGGGGAGTCAGTGGTGTCAGTCCCAGTCTGAGGGCTGGAGAGGATGAGATGTGCCAGCTCAATCAGTGAGGCATGAGAAAAAGGGACAAATCCCTCCTTCCTCTATCTTTGTTCTATTTAGGCCCTGAGGGGACTGGACGATGTCCAGCATCTTAGTCTATTTGGGATCCTGCTATAGACTGCGGAGAAGGCAATGGCAGCCCACTCCAGTACTCTTGCCTGGAAAATCCCATGGACGGAGGTGCTTGGTGGGCTGCAGTCCATGGGGTCACACAGAGTCAGACAAGACTGAAGTGACTTAGCAGCAGCAGCAGCTGCTATGTAACTTACAACAACACAAATTTACTTCTCATAGTTCAGGAGACTGGAAGTTGAAGATAAGGTGCCAGTAATGGTCTGGTTCTAGTGAGAGCCCTCTTTTGGGGCTTAGACCACCAGCTTCTAGCTGTGACCTCAAGTGGTGGAAAGGTGATAAGGAACTCCATGGGGTCTCTTCTGTAAGGCCACTAATCCTGTTCATGAGAACTCCACCTTCATGGCCTTATCATCTCCCCAAACACCACCTCCTAATACTACCTTGGGGTTAGAATTTTAACATGTGAATGTTGGGGGATACAAATATTTAGACTATGGCACCCACCTACAGCAATCATCTTTATAGAGTCCACTGAGTCAAATACTAATCTCATCTGGAAATAACCACACAGACACACCCAGAAATAACGTTTAATCTGAGCATCCTCTGGTCAGTCAAGTTGACCTAAAATGAACCGTCTCAATGGAGCCATCCTAAAGATAAGGAGTGAAAGAAGAGAGGGGTGTGTGTGTGTGTGTGTGTGTGTGTGTGTGTGTGTGTGTAAAAGTGTATCGGGGGCGGTATAGTAGAGCTCAGTTGTGGCGCTGAGTGTTAACTGAATCAGAAACTCTTCTCCTGCTGCAGCAGCAGAGAGATGAATCCATCTCCTGGCAGTGAGGTCTACAGACCTGGTCCAGGTGGGGGTTGCAGCTGGGAGGCCCTGGTGCAGGTCTAAAAGGTGGGCGTAGAGCCCAGGGGAGTGAAGTGGGTGATGTGTAGTTTGGTGGGAGTTCCAGGAAGTTCAGGTGTGAAAAGCTGTGCCTTCTGCCCATAGCAATGGAGTCTTCTGGGATCCCTTTCCTTTCCCCTCTGGAGGACCCCAGGGTTGGGCTGTGTGTCCTCTTTCCTTTCTCACACTTGCTGTCACCTGAGGTTACAGTCTCTCACTGACCCACTGAGAGGGTCCTGTGACGGTGGGGAGAATGGTGTTGACTTAGAATTAGACTGGGGTCTGCGCACAAAGTGTGTGTCCTTCTTGGTGAGAGCAGTAGGGCTGGGAGGGAGAGCTTCTAACATCCTGTAAGTAGCAGGTTGACTGGGGTCCAGCTGGTCCCAGGAAGCAGACTGTGCACCAATGGTTTTCCTACCTTTAAGGCACTCACCCCCTGAGATTTCCTTACTCTCTGGCAAAGAAGCTTCTGTGTCACAAATATCTGAGCTTTGCTGAACAAGCTATTCCAGAAGCATTAGAGTGCAAGGGCTCAGCCTATGGAAAAAAAGAACAATTCTCTTTTTCTTCTTCCTGGGAAGTGGGAAGAAGTTACTTTCCCTAGAATCAAAATGCTAAGGGGATTCATCTCTGGTCTTGACCAAGAAATGCTTTCATCCCATGAAATTTTGTCAAGTCCGCTTTGGCTTATGGGTCTAAGAGAAGCATGAGATAAAAGGTTGTGGTCAGGAAAAGGTGGATCCCAGATATAGTTTTATGAAAATTAGGGTAGTCATAGTTTCAATGTGAGATGCATTTCCCCCAACCTTACTCCTCTTCTGGCTCCCCATTCCACAGTTAATTACATATTATCACTTTTGAGTGATACTTGTTCATCACTTATATTTTTCCTTAGATTAAGAACTTCTTGAAGATATGACCTTGATCTTACTCATTTTCCTACTTTCTAGAGCCTATTCCAGAGACTGGCATTCAACAAGGGCACAGTTTTTGTGGATTGGATGTGAATGATTTTCAGAAACTCCCCTATTTTTCAAGTTTCCTTCTCTTTTTAGGAAGGCTCTCATTTTGCTCAGACAATGACAAGAGAAGGGGAGGAGAGCATATCTAGGGATCTAATGGATCTGATATCTTTATATTACTTAGTCACCTCTCGGATCCCTCCATCTGACCCATAAGAGATGTGGGTTCAATACCTGCGTCTAGAAGATCCCCTGGAGGAAGGCATGGCAACCCACTTCAGCATTCTTGTCCGGAGAATCCCACGGACAAAGGAACCTGATGGGCTATAGTCCATGGGGTTGCAAAGAGTCAGACACAACTGTGCGACTAAGCACAGCAGAAACTCTTCTCAGGAGTTAAGAAAGAAGCTGTGGTCTGTATGTATATGAGCAAATCCAAGCAGATGGCAAATTCGCAAAAAGAATTCTACTTCTATATAAGAGAAAACAGTGAATTTGCCAAGAGACAAAAGAGAGGAGCTGGGAAGGAATGAAGGAATCTGGGCCATAATCTGCGAGCAGGCCCAGCCAGGGTGACTATGCTGCTGTAACTACTTTGATGTTCACCTTTTTTTTTGGGTATATGCTCTATTTCCCTTTCTAATTTCTCCTTAGATTCCAAGTAAAATTCTTTTGAAAAGCCCAGCATGTGTTGGCTAAAGCAAAAGAGGAAGAAGAAAAGGAGTTTTGTCTACATTTAGATTTGAAAATGAGACTCAGATTAAGAGTTTGCTATGCCCCAGGGCAGTGATTCCTAACTCTGGGAAGGTGCCAAACTCCTTTGTGAATATTCTGAACACTATAGACTCCTTTCTTAGAAGAATGTACATTTTCAAAAACATCTTTTGTTCAGCTTTAGGGAGTCTTTGGGGGCTTTCCTGGTGGTTCAGGCAGTAAAGAATGCACTTGCAATGCGGGAGACCTGGGTTTGATCCCTAGATGGGGAAGGTCCCCTGGAGGAGGGCATGGCAACCCACTCCAGTATTCTTGCCTGCAGAATCCCCACGGACAGAGGAGCCTGGTGGCCTACAGTCGCTGGGGTCGCAAGAGTCGAACACGACTGAAAGACTAACCACAGCACAGGAGTCTGAAGGTGCTGTAGATTCCCTGCTGGGGTGTGCATGTGTGCGTGCTTAGATGTGTCCGACTTTTACATTTATTAAATATTTCTTAACACATGATCTCACTTAATCCTGCCAACAACCTTAACTATATGATTTTCATTCTGTAGATGAGGAATCTGAGACTTGCCCTCAGCAATTTGCCCAAAGTCAGTGATCCACATCCAACCCATGCTTTAAATCCCGCTGCTGAGTACCTCCACATGTTCTGTGGTCTTTCGTCTTTGAAATGAGAGTTATTCACACATCTGTTATCTAGAAGGCCAAGGTGGCCCCCGGTTTACCGGGGTGATTGCGGTCAAGTACAGCTGCCTCCTTTTCCATGAGTCTCTTGCTCTTTGAGGGCAAGTTTCTTTTTGAACCTCCAACTGTCATTCTTTTTTATGTTCTGGGCAAGCCTGTCTCAGCAGAGTATATTTTCTTGATAATAATGTGAAAAGCTAAGTGATTTTTTAAAAAAAATATGGACCATTTTTTAAAAGAGTCTTTACTGATTTGTTACGATATTGCTTCAGTTTCAGGTTTTGCTTTTTGGCCACAATGCATGTGGAATATTAGCACCCTGGCCAGGGACTGAGTCCACACTCCCCGCACTGGAAGGCAAATGTCTTAACTACTGGTCCAACAAGGAAGTCCTCAAAGTTAAGTGATCATATCAGATGCGAAGAATATGTTCTCTTTAAAGGACACCTGATCTTCTTCATTTCAGCCACCGTTATCTGAGCACCTACTGTATGCCAGGCACTGTGCTGATGTCTCAGCAGATCTGTATATTTATCGCTCATATCCTAGTGAGGAAACACATGCTCTTTTAAAGCAGTTGTGGACTAAAACCCCTGGAGGTTTTGAATTTTTAGAGGCTTGGAGTTCTCCTCCTAAATAATGTGAATGGAGTGATCAAAACTTGACAGGGGTAACGTTGATCTCTGTATTGGGGTATAATTCTCATTAAAGGACAGGGAAAAGTGTACTGGAGAGGGGTGTGGGTTTGGATTTCTGGCCACGCTGTGACATGGATTCACCATTTTAACTGGGAAAGCCATCCACTGTGCTATGATATACAGGGAAGGAGAACATTCGTTTTATGGCGAGGGCCATTAATAATTGCAGTCATGTCATTTCACTGATACCTACAGTACCTAACATAGAACTTTTAAAAGTCAGGGAACAGTCTGGTGATACTAAGAGTGAGTTATTATTTGAGAACTCCATTCATCCTCCCAGCCTCCCCAAATCATCCCTATTTACAAGTTTACAAGCAGACAGCAGTTGCAGAAGTTTCAATGGCATGTCGTTCTATGAAGCATTATTTTTCAGTTAGATGAAATGGCTGTTCTAAATCAATTTCACCTCTTTCTTAAAAACAAATGGAGTATGATTGCTTTACAGTGTTGTGTTAGTTTCTGTTATACAGTGAACTGAATCAGCTATCTTGTTGTTAGTCACTAAGTCCTGTCCGACTCTTTTGCATGGACTGTAGCCCACCAGACTCCTCTGTTCAAGGGATTTCCCAGGCAAAAATATTGGAGTGGGTTGCCATTTCCTTCTGCAGAGGATCTTCCTGACCCAGGGGTCTGAACCAGGTCTCCTGCATTGCAGGAAGATTCCCCTTTTCTGTGGGACCTCCCTCTCACACCCCCCGTCCCACCCCTCTAGGTCACCACAGAGCACCAAGCTGAGCTCTCTGCATTGTATACGGCAGCTTCCCACTTGCTATCTATTTTACACATGGTAGTGTATACATGCCACCTCTTTTTGATTCCATGTTTTCGTGTATATGTAGAAGAAATGTCAGTGCTTTGTCCTCATTAGAGCATGGGTTGGATGTGGATCACTGACTTTGGGCAAATTGCTGAGGGCAAGTCTCAGATTCCTCATCTACAGAATGAAAATCATATAGCTAATGACCTTTCCATATACCTCCCGCTCCGACACATGCATAGCCTCCCCCATTATCAGCATCCCCACCCGAGTGGTACATTTGTTACAGTTGAAAAACCTACACTGACAGATCATTATTGCCCAAGTCCATTGCTTATATTAGGTTTCACTTATGGTGTTCCATGTTCTGTGTGTTTGGACAAACGTGTAATGACATGTATCCATTAAAGAACCTCTGACAGATTTGAATGGTATTAGATGTTTTGAAAATGAAATAGTTCCTTTGAATAGATATTTTTTTCCCTCTGTGATATAGGCTAGAGAACAAGAAAATCTCTGGGGTACAAGTGGGAGAAAGAAAGAGGGTAGGAAAACATAGAGATAAACTAGTATCTCAGGCTATGCCTGCCCACACTTAGAAGATTCACCAGTTTTTCCATCTCACTACTTCTGTCCTGTTATCTTAGCATCTTCTCAATGGCTAAATCCTCTCTTATCCTCTCCATTTCTAAAGTTATCAGCATGACTTTTACACCTTTGGTGTGTGCTCTTACAATATAAAATCATCCTAAATATTCTCAGACTCTAAATAAAACGATAGAATGGCAAATAAACATGAATCCAGTTCCATGCTTAGAACTGTGCCTGACCCATAATACTTGCTGAATAAATATTTGATGAGTGAATAAAAGAGGAAGGCAGAATGTTGGGGAAAATTAGACAAGAAGAAAGCACAATAAAGATAAAGCACCTTAGAGAGCACAGTAATAGAATGATTAACTTCAGAGCTGAAAGAAATTGTGACTCACTGGAGGGAAAAATTGATTCACATAAATTTGATGTACGTGCAACACTTCAGGATCACAATGATTGCAAACAATGGCTGGACTAAAGCTGTTTGAAAATGAGGACCCGTTTCCACATTACAGACTCTGAACTATTCCCCATTCGAATAGTTATTTGTTTCCTATTGCAGTCTTTCTCTCTCTCTCACACACACAGATATATGTATTTATATAGACAGAGACAGGGAGAGAGAGAGGGTTCATGTAGATGCCCTCCAATTGTTCCTTCTGCCCCAGTCCCTTGAGAGTTCTCCTGCTAAACCTGGGGTAGATGCTCTCCTGACATAGCTCCTAAAACTTTCATTTAAAAATTTCCAGCAGTTTTAGGTTCACAGAAAAATTGAGAGGGGTATACAGAGACTTTTCCATATACCTCCCGCTCCAACACACGCATAGCCCCCCCCATTATCAGCATCCCCACCCGAGTGGTACATTTGTTACAATTGAAGAACCTACACTGACAAATCACTATTGCCCCAAGTCCATTGTTTATATTAGGTTTCACTTATGGTGTTTCATTGTGTGTTTGGACAAACGTGTAATGACATGTATCCATTAAAGTATCATACAGAATAATTTCACTGACTTACAAATCCTCCATCGTATGCCTGTTCATCCGTCTCCACTCCTCAGGCAGCCACAGATTTTCTACTGTGTTCAGTTTTGCCTTTTTCTAGTGTCATTGTTTGGAATATACAGTACGTAGCCTTTCAGATTGGCTTCTTTCAGTTAGTAATATGCATGTACGTTTCTCCCACATCTTTTCATAAGTTGATAGCTCACTTCATTTTTAGCATTGAATAATATTCCACTATCTGGATGGTCAGTTTACTTATCCATTCACCTACTGAAGGACGTTTGAGTCGCTTCCACATTGTGGCAGTTATGAACAAGACTGCTATAGACTCCCAGGTGCAGGTTTTTGTGTGGACATAAGTTTTCATATCCTTTGGGTAAACACTCAGGGGCACAATTACTGGATCATATGGTAAGAGCATGTTTGATTTTGCAAGAAATGGCCAAATCATCCTCAGAAGTGTCTGTACCAGTTGGCATTCCCACCAGCAATGAACAAGAGTTCCTGCTGCTCCGCATTCTTGTCAGCATTTGGTGGTGTCAGCGTTCAGGCTTTTTGTCCTTCTAACGGGAGTACAGTGCTGTCTCACTGTCTTTTAAATTTGCATTTCCCTGAGGGTGTCTGATGTAATCATTTACTTTTTTCCCCCCGGAAGGTGCTCACCAGGTGGGATCTCTTCCCCGTTCCCCCGCTAAATTCCCCCACCTAGCTGTTTTCCAAATCATAACCATGATTAGGAATTCTGTACAGCATGTCTTCTATCTTTTTAGAACATGCTGCACACCCTTGTGTGGTGGGAAGAACATGCCCACACTGTTCTTTTAAAACAAGCAATCTTATAAGGCTTTATGTTACATAAAATATAAACAGGAGGTTTGTCCCAGTACGTTGAGCCCACAAAGTGTATCTGAAGTAGTGGCTTCAGTAAGTGGTTTTAGTTTGACAGGTTAATCCTTATTTCCCAGAGAGAACAGAGCTTTTCTAAACAGGATATATCCTTTTCCTTTATACCTGGTCCCAAAACCAAACTCTGTTTAGGTGGTGTTGGAGCTGTGACACAAATGCACAGAGGGCAGGAAAGTCACCGTTAACATGGACACTGCCTTCTTTTTTCTCAGTTAACCTGAGTTTTTCCAGGGGTGAGAATCCAGGACGGTGCCCACGCCACGTTAGCTTTGCATAGCCTTCCTTGTGCAGCCTGGGCTTGGAGACTGTACTACTGAAATTTAAATACTCATCTTGCGTCTTGCACTGAGTGCTAAGGCTTGAAGTGCCTTTGGGTGTTATTTCCCCACCAGCCCATCAACAGCCAAGGCAAAGCTTTTCAAAAGGGCAAAGTGGAACTTTTGGAAATGCAGACGTGGGACCTTGGATGGCTTATAATTAACGATCTTTTATATATTGCTTGTTAAGGGGTCCACTCAGTAAAGAACACATGGCCTCTTCTTTGTCAGTGACAGATACTCTTATCAGAAATAAGGCTCTTATTGTGTGGTTTCCCTATGATGGGAGGGCAAAGGAGTTGCTGTGTCTGGCACTGATGGGCGGGGAGGTGGGGCTGGAGAGGGTTTTGCCTTAAACGCCATTTAGAAACTAGCATATTTATTGGAATAATTATTGAGAAACAATTTCACTTATTACTTTAATTTGTTGTCCAGTGTAAGCACGGCTGCCTCTCTGAGGTCTGGAGTCTTTAAAGGGTGAGCTTGCCAACCCTTTAGAAAAGACTAAGCACCCTTCACTTGCATTATAGATGAAAGAGAAGAAGAAGGGACTTTTCAGAAACAGGAGGGGCTTCTCTTGGAGTCCAGTGGTTAAGATTCTGCACTTCCACTGCAGAGGGCACGAGTTCAATGGGTTGGGGAACTAGGGGAGCAAAGACTAAGATCCTGGATGGCGTGGCCAAAAAAAGGAAAAGAAGGAAAAGAAATAGCAGGAAGAACACAACATTTCTTTCCATGGCTTTCTGGACTTATCCTCTTTTATCTTAAATTTAGTATCCTCCACCAATATTCAAGAAAAAATTGAGAAAACACTAAAGTGGAATTCCCAGGTTCAAAAAGAGACCTTGTCTCTTGTAAAATAGTGGCTAAAGAGCAAGGTTCGTTCCTGTTGCTGGGGAGGAGGGGCGGGGTGGGGGATGTCACGTTTTGCAAGTTCCTTATAAGCAGCTGCAACTGGGCTAAGTTTTAGGGGAGTTGCACAATTAAAGGTCTCCGAACAGGTTGCAAAGCTGATATGAATGTCTTACTCTTCCAAGTTTTATAGAAGGTACAGAAACATTGAGGCTCTCTGAAATGGGTTTAAATCAGTAATTATAAAGGCCCTTTGATGAGCTGAGTCATCCACCAAGTTTTCACTTGTAATCAAACCTATATAGCTGGATGACATGGCCTAGTTACTTTTATTTCCCTGGGCTTCAGTGTGCTGACCTGGACATACTCATAGCCCATGAACTCGTAGGGTTTCGTGGAGTTGTCAGGATTAAATGAGTTAATGGCTACAAACTGTGTAGCACCTGGAAAGGTGGACACTGTGTGTTAGGCTTCCTCCTCATTCATTGTCCCATTTCTGACTTTCCTGGTGGCTCAGATGGTAAAGAATCTGCCTACAATGGCCGAGACCTGGGTTCGATCCCTGAGTTGGGAAGATCCTCTGGAGAAGAAAATGACAACTCACTCCAGCATTCTTGCCTGGAAAATCCCATGGACAAAGGAGCCTGGCAGACTGCAGTCCATGGGGTCACAGAGTCAGATACGACTGAACTACTAAGCACCTTTCCCATTTCTAGGCAGTTATCGTCACCAGACCATCAGGAACACATCTGCCAGCCTCATATATTCTCATAATTTTCCAAAGGGGATAAAAAATCCCATGAAAACAGATAACCAAAAGAAGACTGAGAAGGATCTTAACATGGAATTTTTCTCTTTGGGCTCTCTGCTTGCTTTTCTTCAAGCCTTCTGCACAACCTCATGAACCTAGCTCTGTCTTCCTGCTTCTGCTGATGAGCTTAGTCTGGTCCAGGGAGGCAACGAATGGAGAGGGAGCATGGGCGGGGCCCTGGATCTTACTCTGTCTGAGCTCTGCAGAGCTGGGCAGGTCAGTCCACCTCCTGGAACTCTGTGCTCTTTACTGCCAGGGAGAGATTTGCATTAACTGATCCTTAGGCCTCCTTGCAGCCTGCACAGCCTGGGAGTTCAAACCCCACTGAAGAACCTNGAGAGGGAGCATGGGCGGGGCCCTGGATCTTACTCTGTCTGAGCTCTGCAGAGCTGGGCAGGTCAGTCCACCTCCTGGAACTCTGTGCTCTTTACTGCCAGGGAGAGATTTGCATTAACTGATCCTTAGGCCTCCTTGCAGCCTGCACAGCCTGGGAGTTCAAACCCCACTGAAGAACCTGGGAACTGCTTGTGTAATTGAATAACTCCTTCCAGGAAAATTCCTCTGGGCTCAGAGCAGGCAGCGCCTGCCCAGTGTCAAGATCCTGGCCATTGGTGTATTTCAGCAGCATCAATGCCTGTGTTGCAGATGAGAGCTTTGTCTACCCCAGGGCTGTGTCCTCATCACCACCAGGGACCCGGAGGCTATGGGCTACCTCTTGCCCCCTTCCCTACCCCTACTCTTTGGGTACCTGATGCTGTCCTACAGAGGGCAAGGCTGCAAAGCCCTGAGGGACTGAGAGAGGGTCCCCTCTGCTTTGGGAGCAATGGTGGTTGTGGAGGGCATTGCTAAAGGAGGAGACTTGGTAGCTCCCCTTTTACCACGAGAATGATTTTATTGTGATGGGGGTGGGGTGATGGCAGGGAGGCCCCCTGGAGTTGGCTCTCATCAACCCTTCTATTGGGCTTCAGGTGCTGCAGACAGGAAGAGAGCTCACAATATATCCCTGAGGTTCTGGGGCAGCTCCCAAGAGAGTGGGTCACTGGGGTATTATCAGTTATTCCCATCCTGGAGTGAAGTGGTTCACTGGACTCAGTTCTTTAAGCAGTATCCAAGGCTTAGGCACAGGAGAAGAGAAAGGGATATTTTTGGAGCTTGAAGACCATGCGGGCAGTTGTTCCTGGGGAGGAGAGGGTAGACGACTAGCAAGGAGTTGATTCAGAGGCAAGGGAAGTAGACATTCCATGAAGGCGTCTGTTTTCACACTGGAGTAATAAAAGCCCATGTTGTTGCCGTTGTTTAGCCGCTAAGTTGTGTCTGACTCTTTCGCGATCGCATGGACTGTAGTCTGCCAGGCTCCTCCATCCATGGGATTTTCCAGGCAAGAATTCTGAGGTGGGTTGCTATTTCCTGCTCCAGGGGATCTTGCCAACTCAGGAATTGCATTTCCTGCTTGGCAGGCAGTTCTTCACCACTGAGCCTCTTGGGCTTCCCTGATAAATGCTCATGACCAGGCCAGTTTTCAGGAAGTATGGGAGCCAGTCTTGTCCTTGGAGGTCAGGCGGCCTGAAGTGGATTTCCTCATGGCCTTCCTTGCCCTTTCATATTTCTGCTTTCCTCCCCTTGCTCAAGGGTCTCTCCACCTGCCCACCCTATGATGTTCAGATCATAGTGTTGGGTTGTAAGTTTCCTGAGAGGCAGTTTGGTTTCTTTGCTTCCTACAGGCAAGGAACCCTGAGGTCCAGAGACATGAAGAGAGATGTCCAAGATCCACAACAAGGCAAGGACTAAAACCCACATCTCGGACCCTAGTTCAGCGCCAAAGGGAGAGAAGGAGGAAGGGATTCAAATTCATTTAGGTCTTTGTGCTCAGCACAGTGCTCTAGTTACTAAGACATTGGCTATTTCATTAGATTTTATTCTGTGGGGCAGATATCACCACCTCACTTCACAGATGGGGGTATTAAAACTTTGGGGAGGTAAATTAATTTGTGCTGACAAATTGTGAACTTTATCAGCCAATTTCTAAACCAAGTCTTTTGGACCTTCACACTCATGTCCTTTATATCTAACAATACAAATGTCAAGTATTGCCATTGTTCATGAATCAAATCAATATTAGGCCTTTCTCTGAATCCTCTCTTGTCAAAATATAGCTGATATACACCCCATTCTTTTGCCATTCTCAGAATGGTGCGGGGGGGGGG
>SJYA01011822.1:0-12160 GCA_006410615.1 Neotragus moschatus
ATGCTCTGCGGTTCAGTGCAGTCCCCATCTTCCCTTCTCATCCACACTCAGGGCTCGGAGCTTGGAGCATCTGTTAGGATGAACCATTTAAAATTCCTGATATTCGATTGGCTTGGGGCCTATAAAACCTACTGCTTTGGGTCTTCTCTCCTCAAAACATTTTTTTTTTTTACACTCCAGGCTAAGGAGACAGGGGAGCAGATTGAGGAAGGATGAAGATTAATAATGGTCTAATATTTATTGAGCACATACACTGATTATAGGTGTGTTACATTTATAATCGCAGCGCTAATCGCATCAAAGGTTTATTTCCCACATTTTACAGGTGAGTAAGCCCAGGTTAGAAGGTTACACGGTGAGGAACTAGGGCTGGGATTCAAACTCAGCCCAAGAGCCACCGCTTCACAACTGCCACCCGCAACTAGGGAAGTCCAGGAAGAGACTGGGAGCCAGCGATCCTTGCGTGCAGCTTCACAAAAGGAAGGCAGGGGGAAAAAACAGACCAAACTCAAACTATCTCAGACCAGAAGAGCCCCCAATCAGAGGGGGCGGGTCAAGCCCAAGGACCACACCTGAAACCTAAGGTTAGACGGGTCAGAGAAACAGACAGAGGGCCCGGGAGGAGGCTGGGAGGCTCCCGCCGCCGTGGGCAGAGCGCAGGGGAGCGGGAAGACAACGTGGAGGAGGCCAAGACCGATGCAGATGAGCTGAAGGACAACGGCGCGGAGGAAGCGGGCTACGTTCTCTGCGAAGCGAAGCAGAGATCGATGGCGGCAGCAGGGGGAGGAAAGATAAAGTTCAGGCGAAAGTGTGGGTGGGGGAAGGGAGGGAGAGACCCTGTAGAAGAGACTCGGAGACTGCGGCAATAAGAGGACCCGAGGGTTAGAGGCAGAGCACGGAGAAGGCGGGAGCCGGACTCAGCCGCAGTGAGAGCAAGTGGGAGGGAAGGAGGCAGAGAGAAGGGAGGACGAGACAGACCCGAACAAGAGCCAGAAGCTCACTCTGGCCGTCTGGTGTGAGAAGGGACTTTCATCTCAAGGACACCGCGAAAGACGGATGGATGGTGGAGAAATGGGGGAGCCGCGACCCCGGCGGAGCGGGCACCTGCCCAGCCTGCCGCCCCCACCGGCGCGGTCCTCGCGCCCGCCGCCCCCGCGCCGCGCCCTCCGGACCGCGAGCGCCCCCACTACCCTGCCCGCCGCCCCCAGGCCCAGCCCGTGCTCAGCGCTGGCATGAAATTGGCTGCAGCCGTAATGAGTCCGCGCCGCGCGGAGGAGGCTGAGAGCCCGCCAGGGAGCCCTGCGCGCCTCGTTTAGCTTGTTTATTGTTCAGGCCTAATTAAAACGTTCCACCGCTCTGCGTTTACATCCGCCCCCCGCTAATGAATTCTCGGCCGCCGGGCGATTTCGGAAACTGCCGCGGGCCGGAAGGGGAATAGGAGGTGGCGGGACTGGGGAAGGAGTGAAGGGGAGGGGGACGCGCACAAACACACGCACCAAACACACTCGCTGCACACACCCACACCCTTCCACGGCCAAAGGAGCAATTAGACATCCGATGATTGACTCCGAGGTCCGAATGAGCGCCCCCAGCCCCGTCGCCCCAAACTCTGGCAAGCAGGCGTTTGAAGAGGATGGAAGGCAGGGTTTGGACGAGGAGTGGGGAGAGGGAGGTCACGAGTGAATGTGTGTGCTGTGCGTGGTAGGCCTGCGTGTGTCTGTGAGCACACCTGCTCCCGGAAGCGCGCCTGGGGAGCGGCCTTGTGCACACGGGTCTCTGTGTCTGTCTGCCTGTCGTCCGTCCTTCTAGATGTTCATGCCGGTTCTCTCCCACAGAGGGAGCCTGCTCTTGGCTTGCAGTGTTTCTGGTGGCTCTGGGCGCAGCATTTTGTCATTTTGCTGTTTGCCTCCTTGTCACGACCTCAGCGAGGGCAGATGGAGCCAGTGGAGGGAGAGAGACAGACGGTGATGCTTGGGCAGCCAGGGCTGCCGGCCCCTTTCCTCCTGCAGACACACACACACATTCAGCCCTCCACTGCAGGTAGTCAAATAAAATACACAAAAAGCAACCGAAATGCCATTCACACTTGACCACATGGAAACACACAAATGAACAAACACTCACAGACAGAGCAACTTGCCAATCACACATGCGGATTAAAAGACCACCTGTATGAACATGTACCCTTGCCATGGGGGTGTGTGCGTGCATGCACGCACACACACACACACAAAGACATGCAAACTTGGGTACACACTTCTCCAGGCAGTTGTGTGTGAACTGTCACTGCCTGACACATCTGTGTACCATTCAGTGGGCCCCAATTCCTCTCATAGAAAATTCAGATCACCCAGCCCCCACCTTTGAAATCTGCCCCTCTCCATTCCCTTTCATCCTGGTTCCCCAACCCAGCTTTTTATTCTGGCCAGCAAAGCTATTCCCTGCCTGGATTATGTTTTGCTCCTGCTCCACAACCATCAGAGAGGTGTTCTTCTCTTTTCCTACTCCATTCCATGCCTCCTTGAGTTTCTCCTTTCACAGCCCACACATAATTCTCCTCCTCCAGGCAGCCTTCCCTAATGAACTGACTCTAACTCTTCCCTGGTCAGTTGCACTTGTTGATCTGTGCAGTGGTGAGTGTCACCAGGTTACTTTGATAGTACGTTGTCAGGGAAAGAGACTGTAAGCTCCCCAAGGGCAGGGCCACTTGACCAAATATTTCAGGCCAATGTCAAGCTGAATGTGCCAGGCTTCAGTGCCAGGCTGGGATGTTCCTGGGAGTCCTATTACCTGGTTTTAACAAACAGAAAAACGAAACTAGTTCTCAAGAAGCCATCAGGAAAGTCTCCTTCTGTCACACCTTGCAAGTATCTCCTTCAGAATGACCTTTCAGTGCCACTTGGGAGGATACACCCTCCACTGGGCCTTCCCCCGTTCACCTTGTTCTTAACTGGAAATACTGCTTCCCACTACCTCATCCTCCAGTCTTGGAGAAAACTTGGCTCTTTTAAAAAATTAGATTCATCCTAAAGAATAAAAATTTGCAGTATAGCTCAGAGCTGTACTGCATGCTTTGAAGGTGATTCCCCAAAGAGGAATGTCAGGAAGGACCAGACAACTGCAGCAGCAGCAGGTAAAGATGCTACTTTGAAGAAGATGGCATGCATTGGATTAACAAGGTTCTTTGTATTAATAAAAAGACAAGGTCATCCTTAAAATCCACTCGTTGACTTCCGCCCCCCCCAACTGACCCGAAAGGTTGTTGTATCCCAACCCAAGCTCTCTGAAGAGACAGGTGCCTGCCTCCTACTCCCCTGTCCCCATAGTCTGCCTTTTTCTCAACAGGCAAGTCTCTCTCCATGCTGCTCTCCCTCCTGCAGTTAAAGGCTGACTCCCTCTCCATGTCTTTCATCTAAGCACGCCTCAGTAATATTTCTTTCTACACCTCTGTCTTTCTCTGTCTTCTGTCAATTTCTCTACTGCCTTTTTCAATATCAGTTTCTCTCCCCAGAACTCTGTTGAGGCTCTCTCCTTCTACTTTCTGTCTCAATCTTTCTCTAACTTCCATCTTTTTCTCTGCCCTCTCCCATATGCTGCACCTCAACTGCTCAAGCAGTCACTTGGAGAGGGAGGATGTGTAGAAGTCTAGTTCAGCACCAGATGATTCTGGCATTCTGAACAGAGCTCTGAATTGCTGTGTTTCTACACACACACACAGACACACACACACAGCCTCTCCTCTTAACACACACACACACACACACACACAGCCTCTCCTCTTAACCGAGTCCCAGGTGGTGAGACACCAGCAGAGTCTAGCCTCAGGGTCTCCATCATGCTCTGGCTTCCACCTCCTCTCTCCCCTTCTCTCTCTCCCTCTTTTACTCTCTCCCTTTCTCATTACTCTCTCTGTCTGTGATCTTCCCTCCAGTGGCAGGTGGACCTGTCTTTGGCTCTGGGTCCCTGACTTTCGGTTTTCCCCTGGCCCGGGTCCACTTCCTATCTCTGAGTCCCTGTCTGCCTCGGCTATCTCTGCCCTCTGGGTGTCTGTGTTTTTGAGTCTGTCTCCCATCTTTCTGCTCTCCGGATGCCCCTCTCTCTTCGCTCTCCTCTGTCTCTGACTGTCTCTCCCCCCGTCTCTCGGTTTCCTCTCTGCCAGTGCCTGTCTCTGTCCCCTCTGTGTCGCGGTCTCTTTTCATCTCCAGGGGACCGTGACCCACTCGGCCCTTTTGGTCCCACAGCGTCGATCTTGGCTTGAATTTACTGGGCCTTTCTGTCCGCGTCCGTGTGTCTGTCTCTCTCTTCTAGGCCCCTCGGCACTGCCGGCAGTCATGGGTGGGCTGGCGCGGAGGGCTTCGGAGGGGCTGGGCTGGCGGCCCTTTGTGTGGAAGATTGACGGCCGCGCGGCGCAGCCTCCGCAGCGCTGATTAGGATGCGGCGCGGGCGCCGACTGCAGCATNCGCGTCCGTGTGTCTGTCTCTCTCTTCTAGGCCCCTCGGCACTGCCGGCAGTCATGGGTGGGCTGGCGCGGAGGGCTTCGGAGGGGCTGGGCTGGCGGCCCTTTGTGTGGAAGATTGACGGCCGCGCGGCGCAGCCTCCGCAGCGCTGATTAGGATGCGGCGCGGGCGCCGACTGCAGCATCCTCCTCCCCGCCCAGCCTTCTCCGCGGCTCCAGACCTCCGCCCCTCCCTGCCCGCTCAGGGCCGTGTGGCTCACCCCTCCCTCGCCCCAGTTCGTCCACTGGGAGCCACTGGAAATTCTGGGCGGGCACCTGAGGGCCCCCTCTCTCACCCAAGTATCCACACGTCTTGAGTATTCTAAGAGAAAAGGAACGAGGAGAGGTGGGAGGCCGCCTGAAAGTGCTTTGTACGAGGGGGGCAGGTGTCAGGAGCGCGAAGAACAGAAACGCGCCCGGGGACTTGGCCTCAGCATCATCCCGGATCGAGAATGGCCTCGCAGCTCCTTGCTCCCTTCCGACAGGCACACGCGAAGCAACAAGTCCCGGGAGGAGACACAGATGCGTGCCCCTCTTTCACCTCCACCCCTTCGTAGGACCTATAACCCTTCCTAGTGCCTAGGATGCTCCCGATAAAATTACTGACATATTTCACCAGTTCTCCCAAAATTAGCACCAACATCTGTGGAGCTCAGTTCCTTTAATTATGCTTCCTCATTCTCTCTGCCCACTCACCCCCCCGCAACTCAATATCTGCCCTCTGGACAGTTCCCCCTGCAAAGCCTTCCAAGCACCCCAGTGATTATCGCACTTCAGCTCCAAATCCCAGTTATTCCAACCACTCCACCCCAGCATCCAC
The DNA here is from genome assembly GCA_006410615.1 of Neotragus moschatus. Lineage (NCBI taxonomy): Eukaryota > Metazoa > Chordata > Mammalia > Artiodactyla > Bovidae > Neotragus > Neotragus moschatus. The sequence goes on from SJYA01011822.1 coordinate 5,316, forward strand.
ATGGTGCTCCTCCCGCCTCCTCTCCCTTCCTCATCCACCCCAGTGCAACCTGGCCCACTGGGTTTCTCCCCAAAGACAGTCAGTCACTAACGAGCACTGAGTACTAGAAGAGGAGGGCCAAGGGCAGCCTGGTGGGTGGGAGGGGATTCCAGAGCTAGCAAATAACGAGCGCTGTCAGCATCTGTCAAATATGCCATCTTCCTCCATCATCCCTGTCTCCTGCCTCCTGGCTCCTGCCAATCCATCTCCCTGTTGACGACTGAGCTCAGGTGCAAATTCGCAGAAGCCCAGACGCATAATGCCTGGTCCACTCCAAACCCATTTTCTCCAAGAATATCACTAGACGCCGATGTCGTTCTTTGAAAACTCCTGACGATCCTAGGAAACTGGGGTGTAGATGAAACCCAAAGAAAAAGAGAAATTGCCCTTTCTGATCAAAATCTTGCCCTCAGCCGCTTGTCTCCACCGCACACCCCCAGAAGCAAAACTTAAAATATCAGGCAATAGTACGGAAGGCCAAATCTCAGGAAGACCTTCCCAGCTTTAAGGAAGTCGTGAGGGCCTCAAGAAACTAGGGAGATGGTGAGGGGGTAGGGGGCAGTTCTTGGACAACCCCAAATCGCTTCTTGTAATATAGTCAATTTCCACCAGGGGGCGAGGGACGCGGCTCTGCGGATTTAAGAGGAACCTTCTCAGCGGCGACCTGCAAAGAGTTCGGCGGCCACAGGAGGGCGGCAGAGAACGGCGCTCCCTGCCGAGCCAGACCCTGGCCCTGGGTGCTGAGATGGGGGCTAGACTGAATAGGCTGCGGGCGAGGGGGAGGGGCGTCTTCCTCCAGCAAGAACCCATGAATTTCCAAATTCAGGAAACCCCTCTCNATGAGATGGCTGGATGGCATCACCAACTTGATGGACATGAGTTTGAGTGAACTCCGGGAGTTGGTGATGTTCAAGGAGGTCTGGCGTGCTGAGGTTCATGCGGTCGCAAAGAGTCAGACACGACTGAGCAACTGAACTCAACTGAGGAAGGGGAACCCACTCAAGTGTTCTTACCTGAAGAATCCCAGGGATGGAGGAGCCTGGTGGACTACCTTCTATGGGGTCCCACAGTCGGACACGACTGAAGTCACTTAGCAGCAGCAGAAAGGGAAATACAGGGGAAGACTTGATAGAAGAAACTGGTTTTAGAAATGCGAAGTAAGGGCACACTATGTCAGCTGATTGAAGTAGCTCTCTTTTTGAGATCCATTTATGGTGTTAAAAAAAAAAAAATCCTGGAGACTGGAGAGTTCTGAAGGGAGATGTAAGATCCTCCTGGCTCAGAGGTTAAAGCGTCTGCCTCCAGTGCGGCAGAACAGGATTCGATCCCTGGGTCGGGAAGACCCCCTGGAGAAGGAAATGGTAACCCACTCCAGTATTCTTGCCTGGAGAATCCCATGGATGGAGAAGCCTGGTAGGCTACCGTCCACGGGATCACAAAAAGTCGGACACGACTGAGCAACTTCACTCTACTCTCTACCGTGGGTATTACTCGCCCTCTAGTGGCTAATTTAGGAATATGTCCTTGAGAATATACATTTTCCATGGCAACGGCAACCCACTCCAGTACCCTTGCCTGGAAAATCCCGTGGACGGAGGAGCCTGATAGATTGCAGTTCATGGGGTCGCTAGGAGTCCAACACGACTGAGCGACTTCACTTTCACTTTTCACTTTCATGCATTGGAGAAGGAAATGGCAACCCACTCCAGTGTTCTTGCCTGGAGAATCCCAGGGACGGGGGAGCCTGGTGGGCTGCCGTCTATGGGGTCGCACAGGGTCGGACACGACTGAAGCGACATAGCAGCAGCAGCGTGGTGTACATTGATAGAAGAGATTGGGTCAAATACTTTGAAAATGTGCTTAAAGGAATTTTACTTATTGTGGGGAAAATTTACTAATGGAGAAACATAATTCTGAAGTTAAGCTTGATTAGAATATCTAAAGACAGCAATAAATGAGTAGAGGTAACTGATTAATTTTCACCAACAGCAGAATGACAGTAACTCTGATACAAGAAGTAATAAATTATTTTAATTCAAAGAATAATGCCTGAGTTTGGCATTAGAAGCCTTTAGTTTGAGCATGGCTTTTCTCCTTGCTAACTGTCAAAGCTTGGACCTATAGAATACTGGGTACTGTACATGGAAGCCAAGTTTGAAAGACTTCAGATACCTTTGTTCTTCTTTTGCAGATAAACCTGGTTTATACAACATCTGCCTTCTCCGAATTTTACAAGCAGTCTGTAGTTGCAGATGTCAGGTATGGAAAGTCGCTTGCTTTGGGACTTCCACATTCACTGCTGTAAATTCCTCACAACGTTGTGGAATGGCTGTAATAACATCATTTGCAAGTGACTTCTTGGGGATAGTTGTGGGTTAATACCCTTTTAGCACAATTGTGACCCAGATCTTTGTCATGCTGAGTTTTTCTCTTCATTTACCAAAACTCACCAGGAACTCCCCTGGAGAAGGAAATGGCAAGCCCTTCCAGAATTTTTGCTGGGAAAATCCCATGGACAGAGGAACCTGGTGGGCTAAAGCCCATGGAGTCAAAAGAGCCGAACACAACTGAGAGACTGAACACACACAAACATCCGGAATTACCCTGGACCTCTGTACTAATGCTGCTAGGCAAAATGGCCATAAACATGTCCACTATTATTAGGTGAAGGCAAAAATAAAACACAGACCGATGTATTTCAAAATATGTTCAGTAAAAAACTAGTTGCTAAAAATCTTCTGAGAAAAAAATGCATACCATGGTCAAATGATTTTTAGGAAAATCTGTGTGAGGTGTACTGTATCTTGCCTTCCCCCACCTCCGCTATATCTGCAGAGATTCCCAATTCATTTTGGCAGATTTAAGGCACTAAGAAAGTCTTGTAGTAAAGCAATTTGTTTCCTTTCCTTCACTTTCCATTTCCCAAAATATATGCAGTAGAATGCTATCTTATGTTTTTTTTCATAAAGCATGACAATATTTATGTCTTAGGAGATTCTGCTCCAAGAGCAAGCTGAAGCTAGAACAGCTACCTGAAAACCAAATTAGGCTTGAATTCTAGATTTGTTACTCAGCAGCTGTATGATTTCGAGTTGACCCTCATTTCTTCATGTGTAAAGTTGGAAGAGTAATAGGACCTTCCTCACAGGATTAATGGGATAAAGCAGATTTAGCACTGTGTCTAAAGATCCTGAGGTATCAAGCATTCTAACTGTTATTTGTAATGGCAGTGAACATTGATTGATACCCATAGAAATGGTGTATTCTCCATGGAGATGCAAAATATACTAATGGTTCTAAATTTGAACCCAGTGCAAGAATACACATATAAAGTTGCTTTTCTTTCTAAATTCCCACAAAAGTGGTCAGTGGCTTCCTAAAGAAGGAAGTTATGTTTATTGAAGGGTATACTCATTGGCTTCACCTTGAATTTATCGGTTGGGTCACTGGCTCCTTGTGAATGTCTACTTCCGAAGAGGTATATCCCTGAAATTCTTTCTCTTTTCACTGTAGCAGTAACAACAAAGGTGGCCTCCTTGTCCACTTCTGGCTTGTATTTGTCATGCCTCATGCCAAGGGCCACATCTGTGAGGACTGTGTGGCTGCCATCTTGAAGGACTCCATCCAGACAAGCATCATAAACCGGACCTCTGTGGGGAGCCTGCAGGGTCTGGCTGTGGACATGGACTCTGTGGTACTAAATGGTGATTATTGGGTAATTCTCCGTCAAGCTGTCCTTCCAGCAGTACTCTTGATACTGTTTTATCATAATCAATGTTGTCACGAAGTACAGTCTTCCCTCTGTGTCCATGGACTCTGCATTCATGGATTCAACCAACCATGAGTTGAAAATATTCAGGAAAAAAAATCCAGAAAGTTCCAAAAAGCGAAACTTGAATTTGCTTCAGGCTGGCAAACTTACACGGCATTTATGTTGAATTAGCTACTATAAGTAATCTCGAGATGATCTGAAGTATACCGGAGGATGTGCATGGATTTTAATGCAAATACTATTCCACTTTATACAAAGGACTTGAGTGTCCTTGGATTTTGGTGTCCTTGGGGGTGGGGATGGGTAGTCTTGGATCCAGTTCCTGGTGGATACTGAGGAATGACTGTATTCTTTTCCACAATCTCAGTGGAACGGGATTAGCTAAAGACTCTGGAGGTACACTGATTCAGAAAATTGCTAAATGTTATATACAATGATTAGACAATAGAACTGGGGTCAAATATATTTATGAAATATATAATTATGAAATATATAAAATGTAACAGGGCTTCCCTTGTGGCTCAGACGGTAAAGCTTCTGCCTACAATGTGGGAGACACGGGTTTGATCCCTGGGTCAGGAAGTTCCCTTGGAGAAGGCAATGGCACCCCACTCTAGTACTCTTGCCTGGAAAATCCCATGGACAGAGGAGCCCAGTCGGCTACAGTCCATGGGGTCGCAAAGAGTTGGACACGACTAAGCGATTTCACTTCACTTCACTTCATATTTACGAAATTAAATTTGTTAAAGTATACCCTTCCCTATGGGGCTTCCCTAGTGGCTCAGTGGTGAAGAACTTGCCTGCCAATGCAGGAGACATGGATTCAATCCCTGGATCTGGAAGATCCCCTGGAGAAGGAAGTGGCAACCTGCTCCAGTATTCTTAGCTGGAATATCCCAAGGACAGAGGAGCCTGCAGGCTACAGTCCATGNAAGTATACCCTTCCCTATGGGGCTTCCCTAGTGGCTCAGTGGTAAAGAACTTGCCTGCCAATGCAGGAGACATGGATTCAATCCCTGGATCTGGAAGATCCCCTGGAGAAGGAAGTGGCAACCTGCTCCAGTATTCTTAGCTGGAATATCCCAAGGACAGAGGAGCCTGCAGGCTACAGTCCATGAGTCGCAAAAGAGTCGGATAGGACTGAGTGACTAAACAAGAAACCCTTCTCTGTGCTTAATTTGGCTTCAGGCATCTTCAAAGCAAGGCCCCAAGGGGCAAAGTCCTGAAGAAGGAAAGCTTTCCCGAGGCTTACTTTCCTTGTTTCTTCCTTTGTTCAGACAGAACTGTGTCTGTGTTCTATAGTGTGTTCCAGTGCTCCAAAATGGCCTGCTCCATAGCAGTCAAAATGCAAATTCCATCACTTGTCTTAACAGAAAAGTGGTTTAATTATTATTTAACCCCAAATGTATGCACCTTTCTATTTTGATTTAAATTAGATAGATAGATATAAATGGGCATATAATAGGTAGATAAAAAGTATTTGAAATAAGTAATGAATGGAAAATGTCTAGTGGAAAATTCTGTACCACATACACGATTTCAGATGCAAAAGCAATTATTTTCATGTTTTGTTGGGTTTTTTGGCCATAAAAAGTGTTTAAAACTTGTTACCACAGATGATTTGAAGCATAAAAGTAAAGAGAACAGTTTAGTGAACTCTTACACCCTTTATTCAGCTTGAACAACTATCAACTCATTACTGTTCTGTTTGATCTCTAAATACCTAAATGACTTCCTTTACCTTACAGGATTATTTTAAAGCAAATCTCAGATATATTGATTGTTTTCAAATGACTGAAAATATTTTTTACTAAGCAAAATTCTGACAAACTGATTTCTCGAACTGACAGGTTTTTTTTTTTCTATGTACTTTTTCATTGCAGCTGGTCTTCGGTCAGATTACTCTTCAACCATAGGATCTGGTAAATTCTGTGGTTTCTTCCCTGCCCTTCCTCCCCCAACCCATGTCCCTGCCTGAAAATCTATATCCTTTCTGGATGTAGCTTTCCTGTTCAATGGTATTTGTTAGTGTTCTTTCAGTTGCAAGTGACAAGTGGATATTCAAACTAACTTAAGCATGAAAGAAACTTGATTGACTCATATAGCTGGGACATACGTAGAGTATCNAAATCTATATCCTTTCTGGATGTAGCTTTCCTGTTCAATGGTATTTGTTAGTGTTCTTTCAGTTGCAAGTGACAAGTGGATATTCAAACTAACTTAAGCATGAAAGAAACTTGATTGACTCATATAACTGGGACATACGTAGAGTATCTTGGCTGCAGGCATGGTTGGGTCCAGGTTCTAAGATAAAATATCATCAGGACTCTGCATTTTTACTTTCTTCTACTGAGGCTTCATCAAGTGGTTCTTCCAGTGCAGTGGCATAAATGGCCACCAGCAGATCCAAGCTTATAATTTAGCAACCATGATGGAAAAAAAGAAAACCTCACCTATATTTCATGATAGTTCCTGCAGAAGTCCTGGCACTGAGTCTCATCGTCTCAAACTGGCTGATATGCCACCTCCCAAACCAGTTTCTTTGGCTTTGATTGGTCAGTCTGGATTGTGTGCTCACCTCTGGATCTAGGGGTGAGTTTAACCCCAGTGAAGCCATGTAGAGGATGGTTTCTCAAAGTAAAATCTAGGCACTGTTATCAGAAGATATGAGAGTGGATTCTAGGCTGGCAAAAGCAGCAGATATTCTCCATGTGAGCTCTTTTGTTGTTTATTTTTTATAAAGATTTCTAGAAAAATCATTCTTAGAACAAAGCAAAACCAGGTGCTGTCTCCGCAGACAAAGGCTGCTCCCAGGACTTCTACGCAGATCACCTGTCTCTCCGCTACCCTCTGGAGATTTCAACAACCTCAGGGAGGCTGATGTGCCACTTCAAGCTGGTGGCCATAGTGGGCCATCTGATCCGACTCTCGATAGAGTCTGTCCAGATTGAAGCTGACAACTGTGTCACCGACGCCCTGACCATTTATGACTCTCTCTTGCCAATCCGGAGCACCATCTTGTTCAGGTATGATG
>SJYA01011823.1:0-12716 GCA_006410615.1 Neotragus moschatus
AAATGATACAAGAGACCAGTTAGACCTAATTGATATCTATAGGACATTTCACCCCAAAACAATGAATTTAACTTTTTTCTCAAGCGCATATGGAAACTTCTCCAGGATAGATTACATCCTGGGCCATAAGTCTAGCTTTGGTAAATTCAAAAAAATTTAAATCATTCCAAGCATCTTCTCTGATCACAATGCAGTAAGATTAGGTCTCAATTATAGGAGAAAAACTATTAAAAATTCCAACATACGGAGGCCAAACAACATGCTGCTGAATAACCAACAAATCACAGAAGAAATCAAAACAGAAATCAAAAAAGAAATCAAAATATGCATAGAAACGAATAAAAATGAAAACACAGCAACCCAAAACCTGTGGGACATTGTAAAAGTAGTGCTAAGAAGAAGGTTCATAGCAATACAGGCATACCTCAAGAAACAAGTAAAAAGTCAAATAAATAACCTAACTCTACACCTAAAGCAACTAGAAAAGGAAGAAATGAAGAACCCCAGGGTCTCCCACATTGCACACAGATGCTTTAACCTCTTACCCACCAGGGAAGCCCAGTAGAAGGAAAGAAATCTTTAAAATTAGGGCAGAAATAAATGCAAAAGAAACAAAAGAGACCATGGCAAAAATTAACAGTCAAAAGCTAGTTCTTTGAGAGGATAAATAAAATTGACAAATCATTAGACAGTCTAATCAAGAAACAAAGGGAGAAAATCAAATCAATAAAATTAGAAATGAAAATGGAGAGATCATAACAGACAACACAGAAATGCAAAGGATCATAAGAGACTACTATCAGCAATTATATGCCAATAAAATGGACAACTTGGAAGAAATGGACACATTCTTAGACAAGTACAACCTTCTAAAACCGAACCAGGAAGAAATAGAAAATATTAACAGACCCATCACAAGCACGGAAGTTGAAACTGTAATCAGAAATCTTCCAGCAAACAAAAGCCCAGGCCCAGATGGCTTCACAGCTGAATTCTACCAAAAATTTAGAGAAGAGCTAACACCTATTCTACTCAAACTTCCAGAAAATTGCAGAGGAAGGTAAACTTCCAAACTCATCCTATTAGGCCACCATCACCCTAATACCAAAACCTGACAAAGATGCCACAAAAAAAGAAATCTACAGGCCAATATCACTGATGAGCATAGATGCTTTCCAAACATTTTAAATCATCAGTGTAACTCTGGTGATGGTATCTTCTAGATTGGCTCTTAAAATGATTCATCTATCACCAAACTCTGTTCCCAAACAATTTGAAATCTACAGTTTTCAGTTTCAACTTGCAATGGATTAACACTCAAAGCCATCCTCTTATTATACTGAGCATAGCACAGTCTACCTGGAGGACCCCATAGGAGGGATGCATATCTGTCATGATAGGTGGAAAAGATGATGCCACTTGATACAAGTATCATGTTTCTCAGACTGAGCCTCTTCTATTAACAGAATGTTCTTCATTTGCCTCCATATCCCTCTCTCTTTTAGTGATGAGCCTCCCCCTCCCCAGCCCTCATGATAACTTCCCTCCACCATTCACAACCACAGACACAGACAATGCAGCACTCTGCAATAAACAGTGGGGAAATTTTTACTAGGTGAAGAACTCCAGTGCTGCAAAAAAAAGGGCGTAGTTTCCAAAAATTGTCATTTTGCTCTCATGGAAAATTTGATCTTGTGTAAATAATTTCCCAAATCTCCAGCTCACGCTGGAGAAATCACACTGTAAATTAATTCCACACCATAGGCTAAAGACAAAACTAAAAGTCCAATCTCATAACTTTTCTAACTCTCCCTTGTCCAAACAAACGATCTTCAGTCAATGTTCTCCTTTCTCAATAAAGTTCTGCATATAGTAAAAGGAATAAGTCATTTTGCACATGACTTCCACGAGAAATCATTTCAAAGTAGAAATTTTAAAAATAAACAACTACCCGAAATATCTCTTTGTAAGAAAATGTGACAAAGTGGAGTTAGGACAAAAAACTTACATCTACATGAAAAGTATAGCTGTTTCCCTGGAAAAAGATCTGAGTGGTTATGCAAATCACACAAGTTAGTAGAAATCCGATCCCAAAAATAAATGAAAGAGACAAAATGGCTAACTGGGACACAAGACCATTCTGTGGTGACCAATAATAAGAACAAATGTGAAAATTATGTAACGTGACAGTCTCAGTATTTGGATAAAAGCAATGGGCATAGAGCTATGGAATTTTGGTTGTGCCTCAGTTTTGGGAATGTTCTTGGGATGTTCCTGTCTTTGCTGCTCAGAGTCAGTGGAAAGGAAGGAAGTGAAAGGGGGCCAGTGTTAGGTCCCCAGGGAAATTTACATAAGTATGGTCCCTTCTTTAACCCTCCATCTATTGTTCTATTTGTTTTTGCTCTGTTTTGTTCTATTTCTTTCCACTATACTGTTCTCAGTAAGTGTTCTCTTCTCCTTCACTGATTATCATTGTTGTTCAGTCACTAAGTCATGTCCAATTCTTTGCAAATCCATGACCTGCAGAACACCAGGCTCCACTGTGCTCCACTATCTCCTGGAGTTTGTTCTAAATGCATGTCCATTGAGTTGGTGATGCTATCCAACCATTTCATCCTCTGTCGCCCCCTTCTCCTTTGGTCTTCAGTCTTTCCCAACATCAGGGTCTTTCAGAATGAGTCAGCTCTTTGCATCAGGTGGCTAAAATATTGGAGCTTCAGCAACAGTCGTTCCAATGAATATTCAGGATTGATTTCCTTTAGAATTTACTGGTTTGATCTCCTGGCAGTCCAAGGGACTCTCAAGAATCTTCTTTAGCACCACAAATGAAAAGCATCAGTTCTTCAGCCCTCAGCCTTCTTTATGATCCAACACTCACACCTGTACATGACTACTGGGGAAAAACCATAACTGTGACTACACGGACCTTTGTTGGCAAGTTGATGTATCTGCTTTTTAATAAACTGTCTAGTTCTGTCATAGCTTTCCTTCCAAGGAGCAGGTATCTTTTATTTCATGGTTATAGTCACCATCTACAGTGCATATCTCCTAAATAAACATGGCACTTTTTCACTGGATAAAACACCCAAATACTATGGTGAATGGATGGATGTTGGTAAAGTAATCAAGTCTCGAAAAATGAAAAATGTCTTACCTTACCTTCACATAGGTCTCTTAATGGCCAACTCCATATCAATATATGTCACCACCGCCCAGAGTTCACTCAGACTCATGTTCATTGAGTCAGTGATGCCGTTCAAGTTATTTTATGGGATCAGAGTATAAGGCATTATATATATACATATATGTTTCATAAATGTCTTCAGTTCAGTCCAGTCAATCAGTTGTGTCTGACTCTTTGAGACCCCATGAATCGCAGTACACCAGGCCTCCCTGTGCATCACCAACTCCCAGAGTTCACTCAAACTCATGTTCACTGAGTCTGTGATGCCATCCAGCCATCTCATCCTCTGTCATCCCCTTCTCCTCTTGCCCCCAATCCCTCCCAGCATCAGAGTCTTTTCCAATGAGTCAACTCTTCGCATGAGGTGGCCAAAGTACTGGAGTTTCAGCTTTAGCATCAGTCCTTCCAAAGAACACCCCAGGACTGATCTCCTTTAGGATGGACTGGTTGGATCTCCTTGTAGTCCAAGGGACTCTCAAGAGTCTTCTCCAACACCACAGTTCAAAAGCATCAGTTCTTCAGTGCTCAGCCTTCTTCACAGTCCAACATTCACACCCATACATGACCACTGGAAAAACCATAGCCTTGACTAGACAGACCTTTGTTGGCAAAGTCATGTCTCTGCTTTTGAATATGCTATCTAGGTTGGTCATAACTTTTTTTCCAAGGAGTAAGCGTCTTTTAATTGCATGGCTGCAATCACCATCTGCAGTGATTTTGGAGCTCCGCCTCAAAGAAGTCTGCCACTGTCTCCACTGTTTCCCCATCTATTTACTATGAAGTGATGGGACCAGATGCAATAATAACAATGCAATTAGTTTTCTGAATATTGAGCTTTAAGCCAACTTTTTCACTCTCGTCTTTCACTTTCATCAAGAGGTTCTTTTGTTCCTCTTCACTTTCTGCCACAAGGGTGGTGTTATCTGCATATCTGGGGGTTATTGATGGCAATCTTGATTCCAGCTTGTGCTTCTTCCAGCCCAGCGTTTCTCATGATGTACTCTGCATATAAGTTAAATAAGCAGGGTGACAATATACAGCCTTGATNGGCAAAGTAATGTCTCTGCTTTTGAATATGCTATCTAGGTTGGTCATAACTTTTTTTCCAAGGAGTAAGCGTCTTTTAATTGCATGGCTGCAATCACCATCTGCAGTGATTTTGGAGCTCCGCCTCAAAGAAGTCTGCCACTGTCTCCACTGTTTCCCCATCTATTTACTATGAAGTGATGGGACCAGATGCAATAATAACAATGCAATTAGTTTTCTGAATATTGAGCTTTAAGCCAACTTTTTCACTCTCGTCTTTCACTTTCATCAAGAGGTTCTTTTGTTCCTCTTCACTTTCTGCCACAAGGGTGGTGTTATCTGCATATCTGGGGGTTATTGATGGCAATCTTGATTCCAGCTTGTGCTTCTTCCAGCCCAGCGTTTCTCATGATGTACTCTGCATATAAGTTAAATAAGCAGGGTGACAATATACAGCCTTGATGTATTCCCTTTCCTATTTGGAACCAGTCTGTTGTTCCATGTCCAGTTCTAATTGTTGCTTCCTGACCTGCATATAGGTTTCTCAAGAGACAGGTCAGGTTGTCTGGTATTCCCATCTCTTTCAGAATTTTCCACAGTTTATTGTGATCCACACAGTCAAAGGCTTTGGCATAGTCAATAAAGCAGAAACAGGTGGTTTTCTGGAACTCTCTTGCTTTTTTGATGATTTGATGGATGTTGGCAACTTGAACTCTGGTTCCTCTGCCTTTTCTGAAACCAGCTTGAACATCTGGAAGTTCACAGTTCATGTATTGCTGAAGCCTGGCTTGGAGAATTTTGAGCATTACTTTACTAGCATGTGAGATGAGTGCAATTGTGCGGTAGTTTGAGCATTCTTTGGCATTGCCTTTCTTTGGGATTGGAATGAAAACTGACCTTTTCCAGTCCTGTGGCCACTGCTGAGTTTTCCAAATTTGCTGGCATATTGAGTGCAGCACTTTCACAGCATCATCTTTCAGGATTTGAAATAGCTCCACTGGAATTCTATCACGTCCACTAGCTTTGTTCATAGTGATGCTTTCTGAGGCCCACTTGACTTCACATTTCAGGATGTCTGGCTCTAGATTAGTGATCACACCATAGTGATTATCTGGGTCGTGAAGATCTTTTTTGTACAGTTCTTCTGTATGTTCTTGCCACCTTATCTTCTGCTTCTGTTAGGTCCATACCATTTCTGTCCTTTATCGAGCCCATCTTTCCATGAAATATTCCCTGGTATCTCTAATTTTCTTGAAGAGATCTCTAGTCTTTCCCATCCTGTTCTTTACCTCTTTTTCTTTGCATTGATCACTGAAAAAGGCTTTCTATCTGTTCTTGCTATTCCTTGGAACTCTGCATTCAGATGCTTATATCTTTCCTTTTCTCCTTTGCTTTTCACTTCTCTTCTTTTCACAGCTATTTGTAATGCCTCCCCAGACCGCCATTTTGCTTTTTTGCATTTCTTTTCCATGGGGATGGTCTTGATCCCTGTTTCCTGTACAATGTCATGAACCTCATTCCATAGTTCTTCAGGCACTCTATCTATCAGATCTAGGCCCTTAAATCTATTTCTCACTCTAGTGTATAATCATAAGGGATTTGATTGAGGTCATACCTGAATGGTCTAGTGGTTTTCCCTACTTTCTTCAATTTAAGTCTGAATTTGGTAATAAGGAGTTCATGATCTGAGCCACAGTCAGCTCCTGGTCTTGTTTTTGTTGACTGTATAGAGCTTCTCCTTTTTTGGCTGCCAAGAATATAATCCATCTGATTTCAGGGTTGACCATCTGGTGATGTCCATTTGTAGAGTCTCCTCTTGTGTTGTTGGAAGAGGCTTTGTTATGACCAGTGAATTTTCTTGGCAAAACTCTATTAGTCTTTGCACTGCTTCATTCCACATTCCAAGGCCAATTTGCCTGTTACTCCAGGTGTTTCTTGACTTCCTATTTTTGCATTCCAGTCCCCTATAATGAAAAGGACATCATTTTTGGATGTTAGTTCTTAAAGGTCTTGTAGGTCTTGATAGAACCATTCAACTTCAGCTTCTTACTCATTGAGGCATAGACTTGAAATTCTGTGATATTGAATGGTTTGCCTTGGAAACGAACAGAGATCATTCTGTCATTTTTGAGATTGCATCCAAGTACTGCATTTTGGACTCTTTTGTTGACCATGATGGCTACTCCATTTCTTCTGAGGGATTCCTGCCTGCAGTAGTAGGTATAATAGTCATCTGAGTTAAATTCACCCATTCCAGCCCATTTTATTTCCCTGATTCCTAGAATTTCGACATTCACTCTTGTCATACCCTGTTTGACTACTTCCAATTTGCCTTGATTCATGGACCTGACATTCCAGGTTCCTATGCAATATTGCTCTTTATAGCATTGAACCTTGCCTCTCTCACCAGTTACGTCAACAACTGTATATTGTTTTTGCTTTGGGTCCACCCCTTCATTCTTTCTGGAGTTATTTCTCCACTGATCTCCAGTAGCATGTTAGGCACTCAAGAAGTTAAATATAGGACACATTATAAGAGGTAGATAATAGATGATAAGGCAGATTCCGAGAGAATCACTGAAGCAGGAACTCTGTTTGAAGAGCAACAATGATTTATGGAGATAATAAATCTGGGAGAGGGGGATCTGAAAATGGTAATCCCTTGGCCTAATGTTTTTGTAAAAATATAAAAGAGAATCTTATACTTGGAATAAACAGGCAGTCCAAAAGAAAATTGATAGGCTGCCTCATTCGACCACACCGTTCACCTCTTCAGGTTGAATCTCTGGCTGCTGGAGTTGGACTCCAGCATTCTACTCATTGGCAGGATCATGGGTAATGTTACCACTTACATGGTTTATTGATTAGCTTTTGCTCCCTCTGTTGGATTGTAACAGCAAGCAAAAGTGGGAACTCCAATTCTAAAAGAGAGGCATAAACTCTTACCCCCACCACCTTTGAATTTCAAAACTAATATGTAAAATGCATTCTAAAATTAGACTAAACTTAGTTTTTTTTTTTTTTTTTTGGCTTTAGCTACTCTGATACATGCTTATCCTTTAACTGTATATTATGTTACTCATTATCATTATTTTAAATATGTCAACCTCATTTGGTTTCTCTTTACTTTGTAAAGGAAATACATTTGCAGTGAATTCAAGTTTAATGTTAATATTTCCATATTATAATTGTTGTAGTGAATATGCATTTCTCTTTACCAAATTGTGAATAAATCAGAGCGATGGTTTTATATAGATTTTCAAAATATGTATAATTAACAAATCCAAGCTGACTTCTCTTATGTAAACCTGGGTTTCCAATGACCTGACTGTGAGATTTAAAAACACTGAGTATGTGATATCTTAACCTCCTTCAACAAAACAATAAATACAGAATACTGGACAATTTCACATATTTTGGTGGATAACAAAATCAATCCTAGGAGAATGCATAAATGCTCTAACTAGAATATAGTTTGTTGTAGTTGTTTATGCCAATAAATATTTAAATGATTAGATCAGAATTGGTTCTAATGTATTTATCAGTAGTGTAAAGCCAGAAAAAAAAAAAAAAAAACCAACTTTCCAGTAGTAAACTCATTCATTTTGTCCATAGGTGGGGTTACCCATGTCAACATTCTGTAGGGTTAACATGTGATGGAGAGTAATATATTTTGCCTGTGTATTGGTTACACTGGGATAAAAATCAGTTACTGGGTCCCAAAGAGTTTTGCGAATATGATCATGGGCAGAGAGAATGCTCCATTTGTGCATGTTTTAAAATATGAAGCTTTTTTTTTTTGCTGGTTATCCTATTAAAAGATCAAGAAGATGGTGAATTTATAAATAGATCTGATTACCAACAGACACATAACACTCTCAGGGTTTTAGCCTCTGGATTTGGCAGTAACTGATTTTATCCTTAATCCCTGCAGCCTAGCAGCTTCAATAGATGTCTATTTTTAGTTACTGAAATTTGTTCTTTAACAGTGTTTAAGGAATACAGTGTCAATGTGTGCAAGGATCTTAACTAGTTGATAAGGGTAAAGAATATAAGAGAAAAAGGAAGTGCTAAGGAGTCAAGTAGGCAGTAAGAAATTCAGAGACTACTGTCAAAATGTCTTCCAAGCAGCATGCAAATGCGGATATTAAGCCCTAAGAGCTAAGTCAATTGGCTCCAGAATTCCTCTTCTCTTCCTTCTTGCCCTCTGTATTCTTGTGTTCCACATAGCTTACAAAACATTTTTTCCCCAAGATGCTGGCCTGTCCAAGGCCAAAAATTTAGGGTAAAGCACTACTACTTTAGAAAGCCAATTTTCAATCATATAGTTGAATTAGCTTTTATAAGATCAGGAGCTGACATGCTAAATATACATAAGCTAGTGTTAGTTAAGAGAGAATTTAATGCTGCAGGAAGCTCCTCTTCCTTATTCCATTATGATCTGCTTACTAAGTCTAAAAGGCATATGCTTCATTAAGCTACTTAAAGGTTTTAGTTCAAAGCAATTCAGCTTTTAACTTCCCATTGGAAATTGCATGTAATTCATGGGCTGGGTGAAGTAATATTTCAATTACCTGCATAAAATTCAAATGTAAGAAACTACAACAGTTGTCTGATATCAATACTGATGATTATTTTGGTGACAATATACACTGATAGAAACTGAAAATCATGTTTACCTCTATCTTCTAATATAACAAGGAAAGCTATAAAGAGAAATTGACTTGAACATACTTATATTCACCAGTGCACTGCAATATTAAACATCTGGGCTTTGAAAAACATTGAAACTTAAAGAACTTGTAAATTGTTAGATCCTAACAATTTCATTTGAAATTGAGTACATATGAATTACTTCAAAGAAATACCTTTGTGCCCTAGATAAGTAGCTTTGGACACCTGGTTCTACTTTGAGACTGTCTGAGGGACACTGCCTTCATACATAATGACAGTAAGAAAGAAAAAGATTTAAATGACTGTCATCCACTATAGTCCACTAATAGTTTGTCTCAAACTCATTATCAAAGTGTCTATGACTACACATGACTATGCAAAATTGAACTGGAAAGCAGTGCTTGGTGAATTTGTCCTTCTTGTTTTCAAGGAAATTGTTGCAGGACTGTGTCTCTTGAAGGGTGGTTTTAAAATGGAAAACTGTAGTACATTAATAACACAGAAATTTCAAAACCAGATATATCTCATAGATTTTTTAATTAATTGAGTTTTTTAACCTCATAGGACAGTTTTAATTCATCTGAATTTCTTACCTGATTATCTCTTGCCTTTTCCCTCACCCCATTTCAGTAGAATGGCTCAAGAGTACAGGTCTTTCTTGTTGACTTTTCATCCTTAGCATATAGCACAGGTTACAGCTTAAGCTCTTAATTAGTAAAAGTATTTTGAATGAATAACATATAGTGATATCCGTTTTCTCCTTCTAGTTATAAGGAAAAGTGAACATTATTGTATTTGAATCCTGACTTCAATATTTAGCTAGCTCTATGACCATTAGGTCAATCGTGTGAATTTTCTGCATAAAGGTTGCCATATTTAATTGGGGATAATAAAACCTGCCAAGAAATTGTGATTTCTAAAAAATACAATTTTTAAGCATCTAGCATAATGTTTGACATAGTAAGAAAACAATAGTAGCTATAATAATTACAATAACTGTAACTACTGGTGCTACTACTACTCTGCTAGGTGGTGTTATAGACGCTCTGTATCTTCAATCATCACTGTAACCTGTATGATTACCTTCCTTCTACTGCTAGGTACCAGAGACAGACCTAGTGCTACTTGAGTCCTAAAATGAGAGGTCAGGATTTAGACCCTCCTCTGCTTGATTCCAAAGTCTGGGATTCTTTCAGTACACCATGTTGCCTCTCCCGGATATGTTTCAAAAACCCTAAAGGTATATTTATATCTTCAAAAGTTTTTCAAATTATTTCTATAAAATATAGCCACCAGATCCATTAAAGAAGATAGCTACTTTAAAACCAGCAGGTTGTATAAAGGAATTTTCTCACACTTCATTTTCATTTTTTCAGAAAGTCAATTAATTAGATTTCTCAATGTGTAGTGCAGGAGAGTAAGAAACTGAATTTTTAAAATGGAAGTAGACATCTAGGTTCTATTTCAGAGTCCTGAGTCTTTCTCAGGAGTCACCCTGATGGCCTTAGATGATTTCCGAAAACTCCTCTTAACTCATATCTGTCTTATTAACAGGTCTTGGTCATAATTTCTTTTAGAAAAAGTGATCAGCATTTACTCACTACCTGGGTCCATTGAGTACCCTGGGAGGAATACCCTACTATAAGAATAGAAAACCTCCCTCTTCTAAAGGTAAAAATTCACAACTGGTCCAACAAAATTTTCCATAAAAGAAATGAGTGTTAGATACTTTATTGGAGATCTTTAGTAGAACTAGATTATAACAACTAGAATGCATATAGAGTTCTAGTTTAAAAAACACTCTTCTATTTTATGTATTAAATATAAATATATCCTGTGACATAGTGCTAACATGGGAATACTGAATATTTAAAAACAATAGCAATGACACTCCCATCCCAATGAAAAATAATTAAAAAAAAAAAAAAGCCAGAAGCACAGGACTAAAGTTACACCTAGAAAGTTGTAATATTCAGTGTTATTACACATGAACCTTTGCACTACAGAATTCAGATTAATGTTAAATAGATATAAACTGAAAATTCTATAGAGAGATATTTACCTGGCTGATGAGTGAGTGGAAATTTGACAGTGTACTGATAAGGCACACACACACACACACACACACAACAGTCTTTAAAAACAATTCAGCTGGAAATGAATTATATGTTTTTCTTTATTTTCTAGTGAATCACAAGGAATGTTTATAGTTATGGAGTGGATAAATTCATAGATATTTTGGCAAATGAGCCAAAAATATTAGACTGAATTTTCAGATATTCTGCTGTTATGACCTATAAAAATGGCAGATTCAAATATTATTTTCTAAATGCATTATATTATTGCTGTTAAAATGTTTTAAATATAACAAATACTAAATTAGTTTTCTCAAATGTAATTCCTATTAAGTGGGAAATTACCAATATGAAGAATATAGTTCATAAAAGGATAACTCTTATTTTGGGCAATTAAATGTGTATTATGACCATATGCTTGTACAGTTATGATGAAGACAACTTTTTAATCTCTAAAGATATGGTACCCAAAGCAATCTACAGATTCAAGCAATTGCTATGAAATTACCAATGGTAATTTTTAACAGAGCAAATAATTTTATAATTTGTATGGAAACACAAAAGACCCTGAATAGCTGAAGCAATCTTGAGAAAGCAAAAATGGAGCTGGATGAATCAAATTGCCTGATTTCAGACTAGAGTACAAAGCTACAGTCATTGAGACAGTATGGTATTGATACAAAAAGAGAAATGTAGACCGATGGAACAAGATAGAAGTCCCAGAGACAAACCCACATACGTGTGGTCCCCTAATCTACAACAAAGGAGGCAGGAATATACAGTGGATAAAACTGAATAAGTAGTGCTGGGAAAACTGGACGGCTAAGTTTAAAAAACAAAAAACAAACAAACCAAAAAAAACGAAAGTAGAACAGTCACTAGCAAGATACACACAAAAAACCTCCACTTCCTAGAGTAATGAAAATTAAAACAAAACAAAACACCAAATGGGGTCTAATTAAACTAAAAAGCTTTTGCACAGCAAAGGAAACCATAAGCAAAATGAAAAGACGACCCAGAGAATGGGAGAAAATATTTACAAATGAAGTGACTGCTGCTGCTGCTGCTAAGTTGCTTCAGTTGTGTCCGACTCTGTGCGATCCCATAGAGGGCAGCCCACCAGGCTCCCCCGTCCCTGGGATTCACCAGGCAAGAACAGTGGAGTGGGTTGCCATTTCCTTCTCCAAATGAAGTGACTGAAAAGGAGTTAATCTCTAAAATATACATTTTATGCAGCTCATTATCCAAAAACCAAACAACACAANAGTCCTCCCCAGACAGCCATTTTGCTGTTTGCATTTCTTTTCCATGGGGATGGTCTTGATCCCTGTCTCCTGTACAATGTCATGAACCTCATTTCATAGTTCATCAGGCACTCTATCTATCAGATCTAGGCCCTTAAATCTATTTCTGACTTCCACTATATAATCATAAGGTATTTGATTTAGGTCATATCTGAATGGTCATACCTGGAATGCAATTTCTTCCATTTAAGTATGAATTTAGCAATAAGGAGTTCATGATCTGAGCCACAGTCAGCTCCTGGCTGAGAAGAGGTACTCCACGTTCAATGTCAGGAGGGGTGGCTGTGAGGAGATACCCCTCCTCCAAGGTAAGGAGCAGCGCTATGCTTTGCTGGAGCAGCCATGAAGAGATACCACGTGTCCAAGATAAGAGAAACCCAAGTCAGATGGTAGGTGTTGCGAGAGGCATCAGAGGGCAGACACACAAACCATAATCACAGAAAACTAGTCAAT
>SJYA01011825.1:0-12002 GCA_006410615.1 Neotragus moschatus
CTTACAAATAGCTTTGAAAAGAAGAGAAGTGAAAAGCAAAGGGGAAAAGGAAAGACAGACCCATTTGAATGCAGAGTTCCAAAGAATAGCAAGGAGAGATAAGAAAGCCTCCTCAATGATCAGTGCAAAGAAACAGAGGAAAACAATAGAATGGGAAAGACTAGAGATTTAGAGATACCAGGGGAAAACTTCATGCAAAGATGGGTTCAATAATGGACAGAAATGGTATGAACTTAACAGAAGCAGAAGATATTAAGAAGAGGTGGCCACAATACACAGAAGAACTATATGAAAAATATTTTCATGACCCAGATAATCACGATGATATGATCACTGACCTAGAGCCAGACATCCTGGAATGTGAAGTCAAGTGGGCCTTAGGAAACATCACTATGAACAAAGCTAGTGAAGGTGATGGAATTCCAGTTGAGCTATTTCAAACCCTTAAAAGATGATGCTGTCAAAGTGCTGCACTCAATATGCCAGCAAATTTGGAAAACTCAGCAGTGGCCACAGGACTGGAAAAGGTCAGTTGTCATTCCAGTCCCAAAGAAACGCAATGCCAAAGAATGCTCAAACTACCACACAATTGCACTCATCTCACACACTAGCAAAGTAATGCTCAAAATTCTTCAAGCCAGGCTTCATCAGTACGTGACCCGTGAACTTCCAGATGTTTAAGCTGGTTTTAGAAAAGGCAGAGGAACCAGAGATCAAATTGCCAACACCCACCAGATCATGAAAAAAGCAAGAGAGTTCCAGAAAAATATCTATTTCTTCTTTATTGACTATGCCAAAGCCTTTGACTGTGTGGATCACCACCAACTGTGGAAAATTCTTAAAGTGATGGGAATACCAGATGACCTGACCCGCTTCTTGAGAAATCTGTATGCAGGTCAGGAAGCAACAGTTAGAACTGGACATGGAACAATGGACTGGTTCCAAATAGAAAAAGGAGTATGTCAAGGCTGTATATTGTCACCCTGCTTATTTAACTTATATGCAGATTACCTCATGAGAAATGGTGGGCTGGATGAAGCACAAGATTGTGGGAGAAATATCAATAACCTCAGATATGCAGATGACACCACCCTTATGGCAAAAAGTGAAGAAGAACTAAAGAGCCTTTTGATGAAAGTGAAAAAGGAGAATGAAAATGTTGGCTTAAAGTTCAACATTCAGAAAACGAAGATCATGGCATCACTTCATCACTTCATGGCAGACAAATGGAGAAAAAGTGGAAACAGTGGCAGATTTTATTTTTTTGGTCTCCGAAATCACTGTTGATGGTGACTGAAGCCAAGATATGAAAAGAAATTTACTCTTTGGAAGAAAAGTTGTGACCAACCTAGATAGCATATTAAAAAGCAGAGACATTACTTTGCCAACCAAGGTCCGTCTAGTCAAGGCTATGGTTTTTCCAGTAGTCGTGTATGGATGTGAGAGTTTGACTATAAAGAAAACTGAGCGCCAAAGAATTGATGCTTTTGAAGTGTGGTGTTGAAGAAAACTCTTGAGCGTCCCTTGGACTGCAGGAGATCCATCCTAAAGGAAATCAGTCCTGAATATTCATTGGAAAGACTGATGCTGAAACTGAAACACCAATACTTTGGCCACCTGAAGTGAACAGCTGACTCATTTGAAAAGACCCTGATGCTGGGAAAGACTGAAGAAAGAGTTCAGTTCAGTTCATTTGCTCAGTCATGTCTGACTTTGCGACACCATGGACTGTAGCACACCAGGCCTCCCCGTCCATCACCAGCTCTCGGGGTTCACTCAAACTTATGTCCATTGAGTCATTTATGCCATGCAACCATCATGTATGGATGTGAGAGTTTGACTATAAAGAAAGCTGAGCACCAAAGAATTGACGCTTTTTGCCGCTTTTTATACTTTAATAAAACTCTGCTATACAAAAGCTCTTGAGTGATCAAGCCTGGTCCCTGGTCCTGATGTTAAATCTTCTTCTTCAGAGATCACAAATCTGACACTGTTCACTATAAGCTATCAATGGGAAGAAGGGGTTTTGTAGAGGGATGTTCTCTGTGAATATTCCAGAGACTCCACAAGTGTATCTCACGTCTAAAGGCCCTGTATCTCAGACAGTTACTCCCAACAGAGAGCTAAATAGCTTTTGAGGAATCAAGGACCTCTTCAACTCCAGCCCGGGAGCAGCACAGTAATGTGGCTTCTGCCCTCTCTTCCACCACCACTGCCCAGCTGCCCCAAGTTCTCAGACTCAGAGCCTCCTGTGCCAGATGGCCTTGGCTGCCCTAGTTCACTTTGGGCAGAAAGCAGAGGGAGAAGGCTTTAGCTTTCTGCATTACAGTCAGTGCATTAGAGGGCAAATACAGAATTACCACAGCAACACGGCCACTGGAGTGATTTCCAACTCAGCTCAGCTCAGATGCAGCTTCCCTGCACCCTCTTGGCCACTCCACACACCCTCACTGTGCTGTAAAATCATTGTTTAGTTTACCTTTCAACATTTAAGATGTATCTTTAGTTATCAGTATATTTTTTCATTTGTATGTTATACATGAAATAAATATTTGGCAGTCCTTTTTTATCTGAATTGTAGAAATTTTTGCAAGCATAAAATAAACCAAGAGTAATAATAGTAAAAAAGATGGCAAATATAGCTTGTCAGGATGGCTGGCTTCCTGCTCTTGTTCACTCCCATTTAGGGGAAACCAGCAGCTGTTGCTGAGCTGCCATTGTTGTTAAATTCCCACAATGTCTTTTCGGTAGAAAGACTGTCCTACAGAGCCGGCAGTTCACAGTTTCCATTGCCATTTCTCAAACTATGTGATAGTCTCATCAGAAACACAATGGGGTTTTAATAAAAAGATAATATTTTCTATATGTTCTGTTAATCCTATGATCATCAAAAGAAGAAAAATATTTTAGAATAAAAATGTCTACTGCTAGGGCCCTCAGGCTTCTTTGGAAGGGTAGCAATTCATCTACTTGCTGAAATAAGACCCTCCTAAACCCGCTGGGAATGGCAGAGGGAAAAAACCACCCTGCAATCCAATTCTGGTATAAAGGAAAACAGAGTATTTGTCTGAGAGGGCACAAACATATGACTTGTTCCAAGCAACTGGTACAACTGTGTGAACCGGGTCAGGTTCTTGTCTGCTGTAGCCAACTGAATACTTGCTGAAGGAATTGAACAGTTCTTGATATTGAGAGAGTAAATACCTAGTATATTTGAGGCAGTTGATTCAGATATTCATTTATTAAGCACTTATTATATGCCAGATACTGAGCTAAATGTTTCTCATTTTTCTTGCACTTATAATTAGAGAACAGTTAAAAAAAGAGAGAGAATAGAAAGTTAAGGGCCAGGAAAAGGGAAAGGAAGTAAAAGTCAGAAGAGATCCATGTTTTAATGAAGGTTCTGCATAGAAGCAGAATCAGTAGGAGATATATAAATATATATAATATATTATATATGTGTATATATATAATATAAAAGTGAACTCCAATGTGGTGTTTTAGAGGGGCTCTGAGAAACTCCAAGGTTTTAGCACAGAAAGACCCACTACCATAATATACATTCTAATATATCAGGATTAGTCAGAAGGTTTTCAGGAAGGAGAAACTGTCCTCAAGCAGTACAGAATATACATGGTTGTTATATAATCCATTGTACAGAGTTTAAATTGAGTTGTTTGTTGTGTAATCACCAGTTCTGGGCTTAAAGTAAGAAAACCTTTTATGTGGCTAAGACTAAGGAATGTAGAGAAAAACAAGATGTTTGTCCTTTCCTCCTCCTTGAGAATTCCTGATCCCTATCTCCTCCTTGAGAGCCCCAGACCCCTTTCTCCTCCTCAGGGACCCCGGATTTCTTATCAGTGTGCCTAGGAATTGACTCTCTCACCCCCCTCCCCCACTTTTCTTTTAGGAGAATTATGTTGCCAAGGGAAAGGAGCGTCGTTTTCATTCCATAACTACTTTCTGCTGTTGAGGGGCATGGTGCCTAAACTGTTGAGACAATATATTCTCTGTCATGCGAGTAAATGTTCCTCAGTTCTTTGTCTCGTCACAACAAAGATTTGGAGCGGCGGACATTAAAGCCCTCAGCACGTCACAGCTCTCAGGTCTTGGACAAACCGTATTATAGCTCTTAGGCAAATCAGTGTTACAGCTCTATTTTATTCAGAAGATAGCAGGAGAATCCATCCTCAAAGTGTGAGGGCATGCCAACCCAAAGACTCGAAGAGAAGAGAGTGGAGGAGTGGTGGGGGAGGGAGAGAGAGAGAGAAAGAGAGAGAGACAGAGAGAGAGAGAAAGAGCGCACACACATAGGAGAGAAAGAGAAAGCACTTTGGCTCCTCCTTTTATATGTTTTCCTCCACCTGGGCCTGCCCTGTGCAAATTGGGCTTAGCCAGGAGTGCTGTTTGTTCTACCTGAAGTCTTCACTCTGGTCCTTGGACCTTCTTTTGTTCTATTTTCGTGGGCTTTTCCCTTCCTTTTCTTTTAGCCACCACCATTTTGGACTCCTTTTCCCTATTCTACCTACCTAACAGTCTCCTAACCCTCATATTGACCATCTTTGATCCAGGGGCCCCACGTAATAGTTGGAGGAGGTTGTGGCACTCATAGGAGCCTGGACAACCACTTGTAACTTAAAAGCTTTTAGACTGTTAGAAACAAACGCCATTTTATAGTTACAGATGTAAGACAAAACAGTCATTAAACCAAGTTAAAATATAATCAAAATTAAAAGTCACATTATGTCCATAGTTACATCAGTCCATCTTAGGATTGTTAGATGTCATCACAGAGTTGAAGAAAGTCCTTTCCTTGAAGCAGAAAACCCCACCGTGGGGAGTCTTCAATTGATAAGGTGGGGAGTGCTCCACAGACCCAGCAATTAGACTGATTGTGGAATGCAGCATAGGAATGAGTTCAGGACAGGAAAGTGTTGTCTTTAGGGTCAAACAGCAGACTCAGGACTGTTGGAGTCAGCAGAAGCAAGCCCACCTAGACTCTCAGGCCCATTTCATTTCCTGGCCCAAACAGGAGTTTGTTTAACTGAAAGGCTGGATCAAGAGTTAATGTCACAGTAATATCTGTTGAAAAGCTAAAAGCTGAGTCACATAGTTAATTTTAAGACTTCAGAATCTATGACAATATCTGTGCACAAAAACAGTCTGTCCCAGACAGTCTCTTCTTCATAGGGGCACTTTGAGCCCTCATTAAAGCTATGGGTAAAACTTTAAACCTACTCTCTTTTTTCCTGAGTTAGCTTACATGGGTGTCTTTTAATGATGTCATTAGCCTTTTCAACTTTTTCCTGAAGATTGGGGTCTCCAGGAACAGTGTACTGCTAACCGCTTCAGTCGTGTCTGACTCTGTGCGACCCCACAGATGGCAGCCCACCAGGCTCCGCCATCCCTGAGATTCTCCAGGCAAGAACACTGGAGTGGGTTGCCATTTCCTTCTCCAATGCATGAAAGGGAAAAGTGAAAGTGAAGTTGCTCAGTTGTGTCCGACTCTTAGCGACCCCATGGACTGCAGCCCACCAGGCTCCTCCGTCCATGGGATTTTCCAGTCAAGAGTACTGGAGTGGGGTGCCATTGCCTTCTCTGTAGGAACAGTGTAAGTGATATTCTATTCCTAGAGCTTTTGATACTTCTTGAGTTACAGCAGCTTTAAAGATGGTACCATTGTCAGCCTGAACTTTAGAGTTTAAGATGTCACTTACGTCATGAGAAATCAGTACAGTAAGATTTTGTCCATTCATTAGCATTAGGCTTTAGTGGATACGGCTTTTGATGTTAAAATAGGTGAGGGTCATTGAGCCTGATAATGACAGGAACAGCATTTCCTGTTGACCCACAGTTTTTCCATCAACCCACACTCTAAGATTTATATCTTGTTCAGTTAAAAAGAGCGGGTTCCATATTCATGAAAACAGAAGCCTGTACCTTGCTCAGTATATCCCTCCCCAGAATGGGTGAGGGAAATTCTGGCACGGTCCAGAAACTCATGAGAAAATAGTAGGGTCCCAGTTGCAGCTTAAAGGGAGACTAAAATAATAGCATTGGGCTCATCCAGACAGCCCCATTATGGTAGTGAGCACAGACAAAGTTTCCCCAATGTCCAAAAGAAATTGATTGGTCTTCCACAGTTATTAATACCTGAGGTTCCTCAGGTGTTATTAGGACAGGGACTTGTGTGGGGATCCCCAGGCACCTTCAGTCCTGATTGCCTTGAAAGTCCAACCCCTGGGGTCTGTGCCTTGGAGGGAAGTCTCTTCTCCAATGTGGTCCTTGCAGACCGGATATGGAGCCGGGGGAAGCTTAAAAACTTAAGAGCAATCCCACTTGAGACGACCCTCCTTGACACAGTAACAACAAGTCCATCCCTTTTCACCTGGGTTCCTCTGAGCATTTTTCCTCAAGCAATTTCAAAACAGGTCTAACAGCCACTGTTGAGGCTTTAGTCTTTTGGATGCCGCTTTTTGTTTTTTCCTCCATTTGCCTCCTCACATTCTCTACCATAATACACTGTCTGTGCCAGCTGCAACAGTTTTTCTAAAGACTCATTTGGTCCAAATGCCTGTTTTTGTAACTTAACAGCAGATACCTGGAGCCAGCTGAGTGAGAAGTCTATCTTTTAAGATCATTTCTCCCTCTGAACTTTCAGGATCAATATCAGTAAATTTGTAGAGAGCCTCCCATAATTTTCTAGGAATTTACCAAGAGTTTCCTTCTCTTCCTGTTCTATGTCAGCCAACTTAGCATAAAGTCTTAGCACGTGCTCACTTGAGCCCTACAAGAATACATTCAACAAAGTGACTCTGTTATAGGAACTTCTTGGCTCCCAGTAGGGAGGAGGGCTATTTTGTGCTCCCTCTTTCCCCTTGTCTCACGTTTAAGCCATTCATCTCCAAAAGTAATAGCTTCCCCCGAAACTCAAGCTCTTGAGTCAAGAGTTAGCATCTGTCCCAAGACATGTATTGCAGCTCTCCAAGTAATGTCATAAAGTAAAGTTAGTCCTGTAAAAGCTTCTATGTACTTTTTGGGTCCTCTTGCTGGTCTTGACTGCAACTAGTACTGTTTGAATTTCTACCGAGACTGAGGCAATCCCTCCTGGAAGGGTGCCCTGACTCTCAGCCTGTTCAGTTGGGAGCCCCAGATACNACAGCTCTCCAAGTAATGTCATAAAGTAAAGTTAGTCCTGTAAAGGCTTCTGTGTACTTTTTGGATCCTCTTGATGGTCTTGACTGCAACTAGTACTGTTTGAATTTCTACCGAGACTGAGGCAACCCCTCCTGGAAGGGTGCCCTGACTCTCAGCCTGTTCAGTTGGGAGCCCCAGATACAGGGGCAAAGTAAGAGGACAAGAGGGAGCAAAAGGTTTCACACCCAAATCTGTACCCTTAGGACGTAAGTCTGGAATGTCTCACAGAGAGACAAAGAGCAACACATATGGCATTTCTACCCATTTCTCTTGTTTTCTACAGAACTGGCCTAGTTATAAAGCAATATTGTAATTAAGAGACCCTTCAACATTCCCCATCTTCCAGCATTCCTCATCCTTCAAAGGATGTCGTGGCCATTCAGTATTACAGAAGACCAGGCATGTCTTTTTAAGCTCTGGGGATCAAATCTGTCCTAAAAAAAAAAAAAAAAAAATATATATATATATATATATATATATATACNTAAGAGACCCTTCAACATTCCCCATCTTCCAGCATTCCTCATCCTTCAAAGGATGTCGTGGCCATTCAGTATTACAGAAGACCAGGCATGTCTTTTTAAGCTCTGGGGATCAAATCTGTCCTAATTAAAAAAAAAAAAAAATATATATATATATATATATATATATATACACATTTTAAAGGAGTGTTTCTGGAACTGTTAGCTCCCATCTGTGGGACAGAAAAAAGTGACACACACGCCCGTGGCTTCCTTCCACCAGACGTGTCACTCCCTGCTCTAGATGGGGGTGTAGACAGACTTTCCAGCAAAGCTTTCCTTCCCTGATCAGACTTAGTCTGTCCCTTACCAATGCAGGCACCTCATTCGTCCCTCCTGGTTCTACCACCAAGGTGTGGTGGAGATGCACCAGGGGTAGACTTGATGGCATTGATTTGCCCTCTTCCTCTGATGCCACCTGGGGTGGCACAGAGTAGGTTTTTGGAATGCCTCCCAAACTAGCACTACTAGGGGAAGCAACCATGAGCATAACATTCCTGATTATAGTCCTGACTGCAGCAGAAATGGTGAGTCATAAAGAGATAAATGAAAAACCCAAGATGCCTCTTCTCTAAAAGTCACCATACCAGTATAATAACAAAAGGGTAGGCCAGTGAGGAAAAAGTGATTTTTATTCTCAAGCTACTAGCGCCAATCCTTCCAGTTCATTTCCACAGATTCCACAAAAGGGATATCTAAGGAGTTGAGATGAAAGCCACTAGAGAGCCTCCTCTGGTCCACTAAGAGCTGCCTCTACCAAAGAAAGAAGCCCATTGATTTTCCAACCTTACCAGATCCTGCAATTCCCGATCTGTGTCCTCAAAAACCTCATGGTCACAGCACTGCTTCTATCCATACAGATAGGAGGCACAGCCATGACAAAGACTCACTTTCAGGTCGCCGGCCCCTGAGACAGGAAGGCAAGAGAGCAACCCCAAG
This sequence comes from Neotragus moschatus, assembly GCA_006410615.1. Taxonomy (NCBI): domain Eukaryota; kingdom Metazoa; phylum Chordata; class Mammalia; order Artiodactyla; family Bovidae; genus Neotragus; species Neotragus moschatus. Next base: position 8,658 of record SJYA01011825.1, read on the forward strand.
CCTGAGAGACGCTCCTGGAGCTAGAACTCTGCCTGGTTCTTGAACCTGCTGCTGGAGCTGGAGCTCCGCCTTGCTGCATTTGTGCTCCTAGTGACTTTCCAGCGAGGCTCACCTAGTCTAGCAAGGCTAAGCGCTTCCATACATGGGATCTAAGGAAACATATAAGGAAAACACAATAACAGCATAGATCACAAGTCCCTTTAAAGTCTATGATCTGACAGATTATGTTAATAGTTTTAATTCCCCATGCAATTACAAAATGGTCAAAGAGATCAGGAAAAGGGGACCAAGAAAGGAAAGTTTGGTTCACATTCTTTGCCCATCTCTGGCCACTCTCCTCACAGGGACATTGAGTGTCTCTTGGTATTGGCAGGTCTGTCTAAAGCCCTGACAAGGCTGCCCTTTGGGGGTTGTCTTCAGTCATTACAAGGCACCATGAAACCACAGAGCAGGGCTCATCACTTGCTTTGTGCAGGGCATGTCATTCATTCACACAAGCACACCATAGAGTTAATAAAGCAAAGCAGAAAACGTGCATACTGAGAAAGCAGAGAGGCTAGAGCTCTGAGTGTTCTCAGCTTGTCCTGAAGATCCTGGATGAGCCCTCAAGATGATAGCTTATGGTGAACAGTTTCAGATTTGTGATCTTTGAAGAAGATTTAACTTCGGAACCAGGAATCAGGCTTGATCATGCAAGAGCTTTTGCATAGCAGAGTTTTATTAAAGTATAAAAAGGGACAGAGAAAGCTTCTGACATAAATAACAGGAGGGGGCTAGAGAGTGCCCCCCTTGCTAGTGTTAACAAGGGGGTTATATAATTTTTTAATTAGCTATTACAAGAGCCCTCAATAAAGGACAGAAATGTTATGGACCTAACAGAAGCAGGAGATATTAAGAAGAGGTGGCAAGAATACACAGAAGAACTATACCAAAAAGATCTTCATGATCCAGTGTGATCACTCACCTAGAGCCAGACATTCTGGAATATGAAGTCAAGTGGACCTTAGAAAGTATCACTACGAACAAAGCTAGTGGAGGTGATGGAGTTCCAGTTGAGCTATTTCAAATCCTAAAAGATGATGATGTGAAAGTGTTTCACTCAATATGCCAGCAAATTTAGAAAACTCAGCAGTGGCCACAGGACTGGAAAAAGTCAGTTTTCATTGCAATGCCAAAGAAAGGCAATGCCAAAAATGCTCAAAATAGCACACAATTGCACTCATCTCACACACTAGTTAAAGTAATGCTCAAAATTCTCAAAGCCAGGCTTCAGCAATATGTGAACCATGAGCTTCCAGATGTTCAAGCTGGCATTAGAAAATGCAGAAGAACCAGAGATCAAATTGCCAACATCCTCTGGATCATCAAAAAAGCAAGAGAATTCCAAAAAAACATCTATTTCTGCTTTATTGACTATGCCAAAGCCTTTGACTGTGTGGATCACAATAAACGCTGGAAAATTCTGAAAGAGATGGGAATACTAGACCACCTGACTCGCCTCTTGAGAAATCTGTATGCAGATAAGGAAGCAACAGTTAGAACTGCACATGGAAGAACAGACTGGTTCCAAATAGAAAAATGAGTACGTCAGGGCTGTATATTGTCACCCTGCTTATTTAACGTCTATGCAGAGTACATCATGAGAAACTCGGTTGGATGAAGCACAAGCTGGAATCAAGATTTCTGAGAGAAATATCAATAACCTCAGATATGTGGATAGGACCACCCTTATGGCAGAAAGTGAAGAAGAACTAAAAGAGCCTCTTGATGAAAGTGAAAGAGGAGAGTGAAAAAGTTGGCTTAAAGCTCAGCATTCAGAAAACTAAGATCATGGCATCTGGTCCCATCACTTCATGGGAAATAGATGGGGAAACAGTGGAAACAGTATCAGACTTTATTTTTCTGGGCTCCAAAATCACTGCAGGTGGTGATTGCAGCCATGAAATTAAAAGATGTTTACTCCTTAGAAGGAAAGTTATGACCAACCTAGGCAGCATATTAAAAAGCAGAGACATTACTTTGCCAACAAAGGTCAGTCTATGGTTTTTCCAGTGGTCGTGTATGGATGTGAAAGTTGGACTGTAAAAAATGCTGAACACTGAAGAATTGATGCTTTTGAACTGTGGTATTGGAGAAGACTCTTGAGAGTCCCTTAGACTGCATAGAGATCCACCCAGTCCATCCTGCAGAGATTAGTCCTGGGTATTCATTGAAAGGACTGATGTTGAAGCTGAAACTCCAATACTTTGGCCACCTGATGCAACGAGCTGACTCACTTGAAAAGACCCTGATACTCAAAAAGATTGAGGGCAGGAAGAGAAGGGGACAACAGAGGATGAGATCATTGAATGGCATCGCCGACTCAATGGAGATGAGTTTGGGTAAACTCCAGGAGTTGGTGATGGACAGGGAGGCCTGGCGTGCTGTGATTCATGAGGTCACAAAGAGTCGGACATGACTGAGCAACTGAACTGAACTGATTACAATAAATCAAAAAAATGTCTCAAGGTTGTAAAAATTTTACCAGACCCATTCCCACAATATGCGTTCTAAGATATCAGGATTAATCAGAAGGTTTTCAGGAAGGAGAAACTGTCCTCAAGCAGTACAGAATATACATTGTTGTTATATTATCCCTAGTAGAGAATTTAAACTGAGATTTTTGTTGTAATCATCAAGCTTAAGGTAAAAAACATTTTATGTGACTAAGACTAAAGAATGTAAAGAAAAAAAAAGATGTTTGTCCTTTCCTCCTCCTTGAGAATTCCTGACCCCTATCTCCTTCTTGAGAGCCCCAGACCCCTTTCTTCTCCTCAGGGACCCTAGACTTGTCAGTCTGCCTAGGAATTGACTCTCCCTCCACTGTGTTGAGTTGTCCTCCTTTTTCCAAANGATGTTTGTCCTTTCCTCCTCCTTGAGAATTCCTGACCCCTATCTCCTTCTTGAGAGCCCCAGACCCCTTTCTTCTCCTCAGGGACCCTAGACTTGTCAGTCTGCCTAGGAATTGACTCTCCCTCCACTGTGTTGAGTTGTCCTCCTTTTTCCAAACCTTAACTTTCCAGACCTAACCACATTCTGGGCTTTTCTGAGAAAACTTTGGTCCTCTTCCAGACCAAGGAGATTCCAATCTTCACTTCCTCAGGACAGCTACTTCTTGGTAGAGGACCGTTAGTTGTGTAGCAAGGTCACACACTGTCACCATGAGGATCTTCATGGTTTTGTATAGTTCAGAGGGATCATCAAACATGAGTACCAGAAATTAAAGAGTATTGATCCTGAGAGGAAAAGTTAAATTTTTGCTAAACTTTTGAGAGCAGGTTCTTATCTCATGGAATGTGGCCTTTA
>SJYA01011826.1:0-12294 GCA_006410615.1 Neotragus moschatus
GTGGCCAAAGTGCTGGAGTTTCAGCTTCAGCATCATTCCTTCCAAAGAAATCCCAGGGCTGATCTTCAGAATGGACTCTTCCTAAATCCATTTAAGAGAAGGGAGGTCCCAGGGCATACCTCTGCCCCCCCCCGCCCCCCGCAAACTGGAGAGACTGACAGGCAAATACAGAGAATCACAAATTATCAGAGCAGAAAGCTCACAAGCTATAACCTCTGTGGGAACCGAGGCAGGGGTGGAAAAACCAGAAGTGTCACTGATCAACTGCTGGAGCCCCAGGGAGGACAAGTCCAGGAGCCACAGACCCCAGGGAGCCCAGCCAGAGAGCGGCCCCTGCCTTTGTTTGTTCTTACCTCTAAGAGCTTGACCAGGTTCACACAGATGTCAGCGAGAAAGCTCTTCAATCTCTAACCCTTCCCACTGGGCACATGGGAACTCAAGGTCTTCAGATTTCTCATCTTCATCCTCAACCTCTTCTCTTGGACTCATCTTATGCTAATTGAATCCTGACTACCTCTTGGTAAAGACACCACCTGCAAGTAGGAGACCTGGGTTCGATCCCTGAGTTGGGAAGAACCTCTGGAGGAGGAAATGGCCACCCACTCCAGTATTCTTGCCTGGAAAAGCCCATGGACAGAGGAGCCTGGTGGGCTACAGTCCATGGGGTTGCCAGAATCAGATGCGACTTAGGGACTAAACCACCCCTAAAACATCACCTTCATGCTGTTCTTCAGAGTGCAGGCTTTTTCATTTTGTTTCCACAAACTTCTGTTTACCTTAAAGGCTGGACGTAGAACAGGTATAGTATTTGCTTTTCTCTTCTCCTCTCAAAGGAAGCTCTTTCCAGCTCCCTCACATACTGCCGACCCCGTCTATCTGGTTGTCTCCCTTTCCCAGTTCGATTCTGTGGGTCCATCACGATAAAACTTTCTTTGCAAGAGGTTTAATATCCTTGCCTTTTCTCCTCATCTTATGCATCCGGAAAAACCCAGACCTGTTTCTACTTTACTGTATGTACACTTTCCATCTCTTCTGAACAGCTAATTTTGTCTGGAAGAAAAAAAAAAAAACCAAGCCACAACTGTGTTAACTACCTGTCTTTAAATTCGTAATTACTATTCTCAAATCAGCTTTCACCATTGCTTGGCAATTTAACAATTGTATCCATAATACTCTGCTATTCTTGGAGACAACCGTCTCTACCTTCTTTTCCCTCAAACCTCTAAAACTTTCCACATGCCGGCCACACTAGTATCTTTGCTTCATACTTTACTGAGAAGAGACGGAAAACCCCAAACCTTCCCACCACTAAACCTACCAAATTACCTCCAGTGCACCTATTCTCCTGGTATGGAGGAGGTCCGGGCATGTTTGTTCTGAACCGCACCCCCTCTGGCCTTCTCCAGGACGTCACTGTTTCACAGTCCTTGCCTACTCTCGCTGCTGCATCACCGCTCTCTCTCAATTTACCGACGTGCTCTCAGCAGCCTATGTACAGATCTAATTTCTCCTGTTACAAAACTTCCCTCCACATCTCTCCTGGACCTCACGTTCCTTTCTAGATGCCAGGGCTTCTGCTCCTCTTTATGGCAACGTTTCCTGAAAGAGCCGGCACCCCGCCCCTTTCTCTCTTCACCGTCTGCAATCAGGCCTCTGTTTCCACAGACCCACTGAGCCTACTATTGACGTCATCAGCGACTTTAATCTTCACCAATCTTAGACCCACCCTCCTACTGACTGCCGAGGGGCCACCACCGCTCCTTGGGGCGTTCTTTGCTTCCAAGAAACCACCCTTTCTTGGTTTCTCTCCAGCCTCACTTCCCCGAGTCTTTGAGCAGCTCCTCCTGCTCTGCTGAACTTCCAGATACGGGAGTGTCTCAGGGCCGAGTCGGATCTCTTCACGATTCCTCTCCCCAGGCCATCACATTTAGTTTCATGGCTTTAGTGAAATATCAATGACTCCACAATCTGTTTTCAACCTTGACCTCGGTTGAGACCCACACTTGAATAATTAACTTCTCACTTGACCTCGAGACAGGTACCTCTCAGATATCTCAATTCTGGCACATCTCAAATCAAATTGTAGATTCACTCCTAAAATTTCCTCAATGTTGTTTTCACTCATTATTAATTCAGTTAATCCAGCCAAAAATCTCAGTGACACCTTTGACTCTTTTTCCCTCACTCTTCATCCTCAACCTGTCAAGCCAGAATCACGTCCCGAATTTACATCAGGTCTGCCCTTCCCCTCCATTTTTGTCCAGGCTGCCACCATCTCTTGCTTAGACATTGCCTTAGCTTCTGCCTGCTTGCTTCTTGCCTCTGCACGCTTGCTAAGTTGCTTCAGTTGGGTCCGACTCTGTGCGACCCCATGGACTGTAGCCCGCCAGGCTCCTCTGTCCATGGAATTCTCCAGGCAAGGATACTGGAGTGGGCTGCCATGCCCTCCTCCAGGGCATCTTCTTAACCCAGGGACCGCACCGTTCTCTCTTTTCTGTTTCCTGCATTGGCAGGGGGGTTCTTGACCACTAGTGCCACCGGGGCAGCCCCTGCAGCCTCTATTCCTGCCTTTTTCCAAAGTGTTCTTCCAAAGCCTGTCTAACCATCATGTAAACTGGATCAAGCCAGTGTACTGCTTCAACTACATGAGGAGAAAGTGAAGTCGCTCAGTCACGTCCAGCTCTTTGTGACCCCACGGACTACAGCCTGCCAGGCTTCTCCATCCATGGAATTTTCCAGGCAAGAATACTGGAATGGCTTGCCATTTCCTACTTCAGGGGATCTTCCCGACCCAGGGATCGAACTTGTGTGATCTGGCCATACCCCTCTCCAGTTCAATCTGTTGATACCCCATCACATTCAAAGTGCTGGAGTCATGTTCATCTTCCTCCAACTCCCTAAAGCCTCCAAGGCCTATGCACATACTGCTCTTTTCCTCTTCCTGTTTTCACATGGTGAAGCCCCGGCTTCCTGATTTTCAGGTGCAATGTCCCCTCATGGAGGCCTTCCAAAGCACTCATCCTAATGCGGTCAGGCCTCCTCAGTCCTTCCCTCTCCACCTGTTTGTTTCCCTGCCTGGCTGCAAGCTCTGTTCTATGCTGGCCTCATCCATTGCCTCCTGTGCCTGGCACAGTATAGGTGCTCCATATGCAATACACATGTTGAGCACTGAATGACTTTGTAATCTTTAGAAAGGCGTGGTTTCACTACATTTACAAATGGCTTAGAAAACGTGGTAAGGTTCGCTGATAAACGGGGCTGCCCAGAGCCAGCGATAAGGAGACAAGCTCTGCTGAGCTTTGTAGGCCATGTGCACACAGCACAGCGCTTTATTTGGGCTTTTATTCACCCATATTTTTTACCTTGGAAATAAGTAAGGACGTTAAGGCAATCAGTCAGATGCTTTGCTAAGTTCAAAATGTATCAGATTACACGATTCTGATCAACATATAATGGCTCTATGAAAAGAACATTAGGTTAGGGCTAGAGAAAGGTAAACAGACATTCTTATGCAGCATGAAAATAGTCTAAAACCCAGTTATTTCGCTGATATGCAGATACCAGATACATTATTTTTATTAGTAACATATATCTTTAACCTATTATTTTTTAAATATAGTGAAATAAAATAGTAACCAAATGAGGTACACTGTAAAGTTTTCAAACATGTCTACTCATATGAAAGGCCAAATTTATTTCACAGTTTGCTTTTAAGAGTTAACAACTAAGATAAAATTGGAATATAGTTACCTGGGCAATCTGAAGAATTTGAGGAATCGGAGTAGCCAATTATAAACCTCTAAAAATAAACATACATTTACACAAAAAATAGTTAAGAACTTGTAATCAGCATAAAATGTTAGCTGCAGTTGGCTATCACTGTTCAAAGATCCACAAGGTGGGTCTAGACAAAGTTATGTTCTTAAAGGTCAAATAAGGCTATGGTTTTTCCAGTGGTCATGTATGGCTGTGAGAGTTGGACTGTGAAGAAAGCTGAGTGCTGAAGAATTGATGCTTTTGAATTGTGGTGTTGGAGAAGACTCTTGAGAGTCCCTTGGACTGTAAGGAGGTCCAACCAGTCCATCCTAAAGGAGACCAGTCATGGGTGTTCATTGGAAGGAGTGATGCTAAAGCTGAAACTCCAATACTTTGGCCACCTCATGCGAAGAGTTGACTCATTGGAAAAGACCCTGATGTTGGAAGGGACTGGGGTCAGGAAGAGAAGGAGATGACAGAGGATGAGGTGGCTGGATGGCATCACCGACTCGATGGATGTGAGTTTGAGTAGACTCTGGGAGTTGGTGACGGACAGGGAGGCATGGCGTGCTGCAATTCATGGGGTTGCAAAGAGTTGGACACGACTGAGACACTGAACTGAACTGAATGGCCTAAAATAGTTTATCTTAAAAAGCAGGTTCATGAAAAGACAACTCAATACACACTGATTTCATGTCCCCAAACTTTAGTTTAGTTCAGAGACTATTATTTGAACCATGTTTTCTTTTTCTATAAGGAAAGGAAGCTTGATAGCACCTGAATGGATACCCCATTAAAGTTACTTAAATTATGAACAATTCCATTCAGGTTGTAAGTTAATCTGATGTTTAGCAAGTGATCTCTCAAACGGGGTGCTGACTGCCAACAGATGGAGGTCAAGGATGCTGAGCACAGAGGCACACACAGAGTGCGGCTGCCCCTCACGCAGCGTTCTCAGGCTAATGCAGAGAAAGCGTCAGCTACAACTCCTGTGGGTTTCTGAAAAATTTTAGTCTCTGGCTTGCTTTGGAGCATAATTTCAAATGAACTTTTCATTACTTTGCAAACTTTGCTTTTATTTGTATCATTTTACTTCTGTTTAAAAGGAGCGAGGATGGGAGTTTTCCAGATTGTTTTGGAAGAACACACCCAGTTTCATGATTAGTGTCTGTCTTGTCATTAAAGAATCTATATTTTACAATAGAAAGCCATGGGAAAATAAATGTAAAGTCTTACTGACATTAAGATGTTTAATAGAATAATAAGAGGAACTCGACACACCGCATATCTTGCTGGATGGTGCCTTTCATGAAAACCTGTTAGCATTTGGATAAATGGATTCACAAATTAATAAAACTTATCACGTTAAAAATACATTATATTTATTCATCAGGTAACAAACATACTAATGTTAGTATAGTTCAAAGCAAATGAGAATTTAAACTTTTCTTTAAATCATCTCAGAAATGTTTTCATTTTATACAACAGAATGCTTTTTAAATAAAAGTAAACTAAAAGAGGTAACTCATAGAGATTATATTCCTAAATTTAAATATATTTAAGGGAATATACAGTTTCTCATTTTATTTTGCTTGGCTGGAGGATATAGTGTTTCAAAATGAAAATAAATACATATAGCCAAAATCAAAACCAAAACAAGTATGCAAAAACATTTTATTTATAACAGATCAACATTTTTGACATGAAAGGAAGCCACTTTCAATTTCTCAGGAATGCCTAGAATCCAACAGTTTCCGTAAATACTAGGTAACAATTATTTCACTGTAGGTTAAAGAAATAATTTCAGAATAAACTTTTTAAATGGCTCTGCCTATGGCAACTTATTTTTTACAAGCTTGAATGTGTGGTAAGCTAGCTTTGCCCAGGAGGTGAATGTAATCCAACTATATTCCAAGCGTATTAAAAACAAGTTTATACAACAAACATGACAATCACCCATGTGTATCAGCTGTGCTCAAAAGAGAATTCTCTTTACCAAAACATGCATTTTCCAGAAAGGCCTCACATTAAACCCTTAAACCAACTGCCTCCCTCCTATGTCCAGGGTCACTCTTTTCTACTGCAAGTTGCGTTACTTGACAGACAACTGTCAAATTCCAGGGGAACTGGACGCTGACTTAAGACTCTGTGCAATGTATATCAAACACAAGAACAGCCACTGACTTTAAGGGACAAGCTGGTGACCGAGACCAATAGTAAGGAAGCCAATGATAGTTTCTGTCTAGAGGGGAAGAAGTAGCCCCTACACGTCCTGAACTTTTCTGTATCTCTCTGTAATACATAGGTTGAAAAGATAATCTCTGAAACTAAAATTCGTCAGAAAATTTGTCACCCTAAATGGAATGTGCTATGCAAATAAGCATTAAATTTTAGACCCGACCCGCATTTTCTTCTGTATTTCCACCTGGGGAAAAAAAATGTCACAACTATTAGCTCTTCTTGCTTAAATTTAGTTTGCGTGTCTAAATCTACTACACACCAGTTTGTAAAACTCACCTTGGTTACCACTCCCCATGCGATACACGCTCTCCTTCCTCAGGTAAGTCCATTATACTCATTTAAGTGATGGGGAGATTTAAATAGCACTTAAAGAATATTCAAGAGAGCGCTGAAATGTTGGAAGTTACATTATTATCTACTGACTGTAGGATCTGTAATTCAGATTCATTACAGTATTATAAATACTGTGTGAATGGAACACACACAATCCCTACAGACAGACAAACTGAAGTCCAAAGGCACAGAGTAATGCTGGTGGCTCTTTCTAGTCAGTTAAGAAACAATAAAAAGTCTGCATCATCCTTTCATAATTTAAATACTTAGGTAATCTCCATTTTTATTACTTTATAACAATGACTTCAAATTTACATTATTTTAAGTACCATTGTAATAGCTTAGTGTATCATACAAGAATTTGCTAATATCCCATCCAAAAATTAAAAAAAAAACTATTCACTATATATATATATTATATATAAAAAAAATATTCTGAAAGACAAGAACATAGAGGGGGGACTTGGTACAGACTATCAGCTCAGTTTTTGTATCACCACAGCTGGAACTCCAAAATTAACAGATATACAGCAATAATCAAAAGCAGTGCAAATGTCTTTGGAGGTTAAGATAAAATTACGATGCAAGAGCAAAAAACAGAGAAATAAAAAAGGCAAGTACTTCAAGTACAAGGAGCCAGTCTGCTTGAGGTCCATCTTAGTGTTCGCTGGGGGCCTCCTTCCCGCTCTTACTTCTTCCTCTGAAACACATTGGCCAGCATGGCGCCCGATGTTGTCAACTGGCCCATTTTGTTCAAGAACTTGGTCTTCGCATCTTCACTCACTAGGCTTGCAGCAATTGACATTGAGCTAGGAAAAAGATTTTGAAATTCGTGTAAAGCAATTAGAAAATGAAAATTATCTATTTTTTCCCCAAGGCTTTAGTAACAGAACATTAATAAATACATTCTGAACTGGTATCACAAAAGGGAAACTAACACTTAGGCAGCAGAGCTTTTTGGTAGGTTAGCGGCTTCTGTGTTAATCATTTCTTGAACGGAAGCAGTGTGGTGTAGTGATTAGGAGCAAGTCTGGAATGAGACTGAAGCTCAGTTCTGTCATTCACGAGCTGTGTGACTGTGGGCAAGTTATTTAATCTCTGTTTCCTCATCTATTAAAATGAACATAATTCTAGCACCTACCTCATAGGGGTATTCACAGATTACAAAGGCTTCCCTGGTGGCTCAGCTGGTAAACAGTCTGCCTGCAATGCAGGAGACCCAGGTTCCGTCCCTGGGTCAGGGAGATCCCCTGGAGAAGGGAGGGGCAACCCACTGCAGTATTCCTGCCTGGGAACTTCCATGGACAGAAGAGCCTGGTGGGCTACGTTCATGGGACTGCAAAGAGCTGGACATGACTGAGCAACTGACGCTCGGTTCCCTGATGAGTACACAGTGCTCATCAGCAGCACCAGGCATGTAGCAGCAGGTCCAAGTGCTAGTTATTCTTCTTCTTATTAGCATTACTTCATCTGATGCTTACAGCAACCCTGGAAGATAGATATCATTCCTATTTTCACAAATGGGTAAACAAAACCACACTGAGGTCTTCTGCTGTCCCGGTAACAATCCTCTGACCTATGCCTGTGAGTGGGGGCGTGGGGAGAAGCAGCACGTAACCAGTCGCCAACTGCACTAATGTCAACCAACAACGTCCAACCTTCTTGCTTCTCTCTAGCCAACCTTCTGTGTAGGGAGCAAGCACACTTGAAACGACTACGGAAGCCTGTGGACACATCGCACCACGGAACAAAGTCTCGATCGGGGACATTCCCAGCGAGCCGACAGCCGTGCTGTAGCACGTGGATGCGGAGTCCAGCTTTCTGGCTTTGTGACTTTGGCAAAGACGCTTCAAGTCACTCTGATTCAGTCTCCTCCTCTGCAAAATGCAGTTTGCAACTGTCACTGCAAAATATCTTGAGGTCTACGTAAGAGAATATGTCTGGCCCTGTCAGAGCCAAGTGAGCGCCGAGCCAGGCACAGGAGTGCAACAGGCGTCTGTCACATCTACACGCGGAGGACGTGCTGCCGCCGAGCACTGCTGGCTCCGTGTGGTCTTTACAGGTGGCTCGGCGAGCCTCCAGTTTGGCACGCGGCCGTGACGCCCACCGCGAGCATCCCTTCTTCTTTTGGCTCTTCCCCTAGAGCCTCCACCTGCGGTGTCCCTGTGTCTCTGAGCACTCTTCGCTTGCTGGTTTCCCTCTTCCCACAAGTAATCCTCCATCAGGCTCAGTATCTGACTCTAGCTCTTCAATTACAAAACATGCTCATTCTCTATGCTTCAAATAAATTGCCACAGGATGCCTACAGTTATTGAAACACAACACTTTGCTGAGGGCCAGAATCATCACCTGTTGTACACTAGATAAAGCCAATGTCCCAAGCACTTTTTTCAGACCCTAACTTTAGAAATGACTCCCCAGAGCTCCAATACTTTGGCCACTTCATGAGAAGAACTGATTCACCGGAAAACACCATGATGTTGGTAAAGACTGAGGGCAGGAGAAGAGGGGTACAGAGGATGAGATGGCTGGATGGCCCCACCGACTCAATGGACATGAGTCTGAGCAAACTCAGGGAGATGGTGAAGGACGGGCAAGCCCGGTGTGCTGCCGTCCATGGGGCTGCAAAGAGCCAGACGCGGTGCAGTGACCCAGCAACAGCCCCATTTCTACGTCTCCCCTCCAGTGCTTCCATCATCATCTTCTCTTCCTAGCAGTGGATATGACGGCTCTCAAACTACCATCAAATCTTGTGACTTTACAGCATCTCTACCGTTTATTTTTATTTCTAATGCCAAGACTTTACAAGTGGATTATTCCAATCATCTTGGATCTGGTCTTTTTGTATTAGTCACTCACCACTTAAATAATCACTTCTCTATATCACACCCCTTCTCAAAATCTTCAGTGGCCATTTACTGCCTCCAAGATAAAATACGCATGGGATGCAAGAAACAGCAATCTAATTCTTGTGTGGGTGTGTGTTTTAAACCGGCCATCACTGATTAACTCCTCGACTCCCTTGAGTCATGTTTGCCCAGTCTAACTGTTTGAACTATTCTCAACTTAAATATCTCTTCTTTGGTGTCTAGACAAGTTTTAAATTCCATGATGCCTTTCCTTAATACTGTAGGTTGATGGTACTGTTTTCTTTCTGTAGGAAACAGTGTTAAGTCAGAAGATAAGTATTATTTTAGTCTGCATCTAGATAAACAGGAGACATGGGTCAGATAATACCTGAAATACCATCAAGTCAATGATTCTAAGAGGAGCACAACAATATGCTAAAGGAGCCTGGAAACCGGGCCCGGAAGGGAAAGCAATGGCCAGTGTTCAGCCTGGAGGAGAGTTAGGAGGCTTACGATGCCTCCCTATGAAGAATGAGACTATACTATGCATCTGCGCAGCTGTGTGTATCTAGAGAGACCTACGGAGGCGCAGCACAGTGATCTGGGGAGCTTCTTTATGTGGATATCTAAACCTGACCCCAGTGATTCTGATTTCTTCCTTCCAGGGTAGCAGACCCAGGTAAGGTATTTTACAAAGCTTTCTAGTAAAGAACCACTGCATTATAGCATTTTTTTCCCCTTTGGTTTGTTTTTCTGAAGGGTTTACCTTTTTTATTACTTTGACAAAAGAGTCTGACTCTGACCCCTCTGCCAAAACTTTAGAGAGTAGATGTTACAGCAAGGGAGACTTTAACTCAGAATATGAAAGGTTTTAAAGAAACAAGTGGTTAAAAATGAAATGGACTGCCCTGTAAAGTACTGTCTTCTCACTGCAGGCTTTCAGGGAAATCTCAGACCTTTCCATTGCAACTCACAGCCAATCACCCCCCATTACCTGTTGATTCTGCATCTACAGAAGCTCCTGCTGCTGCCGAGTCGCTCCAGTCGTGTCTGACTCTGCGCGACCCCATAGATGGCAGCCCACCAGGCTCCCCCATCCCTGGGACTCTCCAGGCAAGAACACTGGAGTGGGTTGCCATTTCCCTCTCCAATGCATGAAAGTGAAAAGTGAAAGGAAGTCACTCAGTCGTGTCTGAATCTTCGTGACCCCATGGACTGAAGCCCACCAGGCTCTTCTGTCCATGGGATTTTCTAGGCAAGAGTATTGGAGTGAGGTGCCATTGCCTTCTCCGATATGTCTGGCCTATTTTTAAAATCATTTATATCCTAGAATATGTCTCTCCCTTTCCACATCACTCTCTCTTACAAGTGGAAGACCACTGTTCCTTCTCTTTTAAATTCCTGTTTGATTTTTTGACACCACTCTGAATTGCCTCCTAATTCTTAGTGGAGCTTCTCTTGAAGTATTAGTTGCTCAGTCATGTCTGACTCTTTGCGACCCTGTGGACTGTAGTCTGCCAGGCTCCTCTGTCCATGGTATTTTCCAGGTAAGAAGAATGGAGTGGATTGCCATGCCCACTTCCACCCAAACATGCGGAACCAGGGACTGAGCCCGAGTCTCCCGCACTGGCAGGCGGACTCTTTACCACTGAGCCCCTGGGAAGCCGAAGCTTCTCCTAGATGCTGCATTTCAAACACTGGTCTAATTTTATGTCTGAGCCCTCTTTCCAAGTGAGATCCGTCCACCTCCACCCCTCTAATTACCACTAATATTTCACTAGTTCCTAAACCTCAGTAACTGCTTACAGTGGTTTTCTCACTGTACTTCAAACTGTGAATAAACACTTCTCTTCAGAATAGTTCCCCTGGGTTGTACTGTGCCATCACCCAACCCAGGAACCCTTAGATTCTAGTTCTCTCTTAGTCTAACCTGTTGCCAAGTTAAACTGAACTCACATTTGAATATATCCTGAATCCACCTTAATTCTCATACTCACTGTTATATATATAAGCTGAGTACTGAATACATGAGGATTCATTATATCAAGTTTATTTTTGTGTCTATTTGAAATTCTGTGAAATAATTAAAATGATAATACAGAAGATTTGAGTAACACAGGAAATCTATGATTATAAAAGTGAACTTTTCTTTTTAAATGGAAGGTCATATAACCAAAGGTGTCTCAGGATGGTAAACTCCTGCATGCTAACTTATGAAATGTCATTTAGAAGGCATTTTACATATAATTTTTCTCAATTTTGGTCCCAAACCTTTTACATTTTAAACTGATAAGGCATCAAAAATGTTCATATTAAATGTAAAAAAACAAACAGAATTATATGCTTTAATGTTAACTTTATGGATTTTGTGTTCAGAGTAGAAACCTATCAAAGTATTTCTATTTTATAACTTTCCATGGCTAAAATGATAGAAGAGCTCCCACCATTCCAGGAGACTAAGGCAACAGTTCTGAGCTGTGCTAAGGGGCAAAAGACTGTGTGTGTGTGTGTGTGTGTGTGTGTGTGTGTGTGTGTGTGAAAGACTGTGTGTGTGTGTGTGTGTGTGTGTGTGTACACTGGGGATGGGAGTGTGGAGGAGTGTCTGTGTGGGCACCTGGCCTGACAAGATGAAACACTTACTCCTAGGAGTCACTTTTATAAAGGAAACACCTTTGAGATTTTCATGCCTAACAGATTCCATGTAAGACTAACTGTTCAAGGTTACTTTAGAAAGAGTACAACAGACTATTTATAAGTCACTTCCTATCCTGAAATGACCAACTTTATTGTTCCACATCCATGTTCATATTTTAATTTCACTAAATCTTTGAGCTCTAACTAGTTTGGTCAGAAGCACGTGATAAGAACATCCACATGCTGGCTGCTGTCAACACTTTATGAGTGAACCCATTAACTGCCACGACTCTTGTCACAAAGTTTTAGAAACTATTTTCACCAGTGATTCCCAAATTCAACTACCTATCAGAATCTCTTTGGAAGCTTTTATTTTCAATATTTTATTGAAGTATACCTTATAAAGGCATCTCTGATAGCTCAGTTGGTAAAGAATCCACCTGCAATGCAGGAGACCCCAGTTTGATTCCTGGGTAGGGAA
>SJYA01011827.1:0-16477 GCA_006410615.1 Neotragus moschatus
CACTATCATTATTCAGAATTCTTTATCAGGTAGATTCCCTATCTCTTCCTCTTTTGTTTGGTTTGTTGGCCATTCATCTTGTTCCTTTACCTTCTGGGTATTCCTCTGTCTCTTCATCTTGTTTATATTGCCGTGTTTGGGGTGGCCTTTCTTTATTGTTGCAGTTTGTGGAGTTCTCTTTATTGTGGAGTTTCCTCACTGTTTCTGGGGTTGTATGGGTGGCTTGTCAAAGTTTCCTGGCTAGGGAAGCTTGTGTTGATGTTCTGGTGGGTGGAGCTGGATTTCTTCTCTCTGGAGGGCAATGACGTGTCCAGTAATGAGTTATGAGATGTCAGTGAGTTTGGATTGACTTTGGGCAGCCTGTATATTGAAGCTCAGGGCTGTGTTCCTGTGTTGCTGGAGAATTTGCATGGTATGTCTTGCTCTGGTACTTGTTGGCCCTTGGGTGGTGCTTGGTTTCAGTGTAGGTATGGAGGCGTTTGATGAGCTACTGTCGATTATTGTTCCTTGGCATCAGGAGTTCTCTGGTGTTCTCAGGATTTGGTGTTAAGCCTCCTGCTTCTGGTTTGCAGTCTTATTTTTACCATAGCCTCAAGACTTCTCCATCTATACAGCACCATTGATAAAACATCTAGGTTAAACATGAAAAGTTTCTCCACAGTGAGGGACACTTAGAGAGGTTCACAGAGTTATATGGAGAAGAGAAGAGGGAGGAGGGAGATAGAGGTGACCCGAATGAGATGAATTGAAATCAAAAGAGGAGAGAGCAAGCTAGCCAGTAATCACTTCCTTTTGTACGCTCCAAAGTCTAGACCACTCAGAGATGGTCACAGAGTTATACAGAGAAGAAAAGAGGGAGGAAGGAGACAGAGGTGGCCAGGAGGATAAATGGGGAAATCAAAAGGAGAAAGACGGATCCAGCCAGTAATCAGTTCCCTAAGTGTTCTCCACCACCTGGAAGACACAAAGAGATTCACAGAGTTGGGTAGTGAAGAGAATGGGGAGGGAGGAGATAGAGGCGACCTGGTGGAGAAAAAGCAGCATCCAAAGTGGGAGAGAGCAGTCAAGACAGTGATCTTGCTCTGAAGTAAAAATGGGTACTGAAGATTGGGTTCTTAAAGGTACAAAATTGATAACAAATACCAAATAGCAATGATTAAAAATCTAGAGTAGAGGTTAGATTTTCAAAAATACAATATTACAGGAAAAAAGAAAGTCACAAAAATTATAAAATATATATATATGAAGTTTTCTTTAAAAATAGGTTCTCTTTTTTTTTGCAAAGTAATGGTAGGTTATATAAATGAAAATTAAAGAAGTAATAGAGGGCTTAAATATTTTTAAAAATTTAAAAAGTAAGAACTATAGTAAAAATATATCTAGGAGTTTCTCTGGTGCTGTTGTGGGCAGTGTAGGGTCAGTTCATTTTCGGATAGTTCCTTGATCCAGCTTACATTTCTCAAGATCTATAGGCCCCTTCCTATGTGGTCGGTACTAACTACAGGGTTTTAATCTATTACACCTGTCACTTCCAAGGAGGTTCCCTCTGGTTTAGCTTCTTCTGTTTGCTGGTCTCTTCAGTGTCTAATTTCCACCCTGACACAAGGGGGTGGTGGTGGACACTTTTTTAGGCTCATTTGTTCAGTCATGCTGTGGGGAGGGAGGGATGCTGCAAACAAATAACACTGGCGTCTGCTCGCAGTGTCTCCGCCACACTGGGTTTGTCCCCTCTCATGGCATGTGTGCTTTCCCTGTCTACACTGCTTAGACTCTAAGTTGCTTTGCCGGGAACTGTCTGAGGCTGGCCCTGGTTGTTTGCACTTCCCAGTCTAAGCCACTCAGGTTCAGGTACTCGGGTAGTCCTCAGAGGTGCAGACTCGCTTGGGCCTGCGTTTTGTGCCCTTCCCAGGTTCGAGCAGCTCAGGTGACCAGGTGTTTGGCAAGCATGGTCGCTGCGACTTATCACCTCCCCTGTCCCTGCCACTCGGTTTTCTGGATGTACATCCAGCGCACCTTCTGACTGTCCAGAATCCCAAGAAGTCTTAGTTAGCAATGAAGCCTGCTTGCAGTTTGGTAGATAATGCTGTTCTGGGGCCGCAATTGCCCCCTTCCAGCTCTGGCTGCCCTCGCCTGCCTGTCACCAGGCAGGGGGATGGTCCGGGCTAGCTCTGCTCAGTCCTTTGTTCTGTGAGTGGGCCTGACGGTGTCTTAGGTTAGGGCTTTTTGCGTAGCTCTAATCAGTCCTTTGTTCTGTGAGCAGGCCTGGCGATGTCTTAGGCTAAGGCTTTTTGCGTAGCTCTAGTCAGTCCTTTGTTCAGTGAGTAAGCCTGGCGATGTCTTAGGTTAGGGCTTTTCCAATGGCAGCTATCCCACAGTCTGGTTTGGCAGCCCAAGTTAGTTCCCTCAGATTGCCCTCAGGGCATTCATGCCTGGTCCTTACTCTAAGCAATGCAGCCCGTGCCTACCTGCCCAACCCCTGCTTACTAGCAGCAGGTGCAGGCGTCTGCGCTGCTTCTCCACTGGGGGAGTTACCTTTGGGCATGTAATATGTGGGTTTAATTATTTATTTATTTTTCCTCCCGATTATGTTGCCCTCTGTGGTTCCAAGGTGTGCCACAGACTCAGCAGTGAGTGTTTCCTGGTGTTTGGAAACTTCTCTCTTTTTTAAGACTTCCTTCCGGGGACGGAGCTCTGTCCCTACCTCTTTTGTCTCTCTTTTTGTCTTCTATATTTTTTCCTACCTCCTTTCGAAGACAATGGCCTGCTTTTATGGGTGTCTGATGTCCTCTGCCAGGATTCAAAAGTTGTTTTGTGGAATTTACTCAGGATTCAAATGTTCTTTTGATGAATTTGTGGGGAAGAAAGTGACTGCCCTGTCCTATTCCTCCACTGTCTTAGGACTGCCCTCCTCTCTTTTTAATATCACTAGACAAATGCTCAAATCAGCAAGTAATAAAGGAGATTGGACCCAGTCCACTATTTAAGAAAAGTCACTTTCGTCATTTATATGAACAGATCCATGGTTGGAGTTTTAAAACTCTCTATAAGCATCAAGAAGATTTTTGATCTTAGATGCAATTCTAGAATTCTCAATCACCTTAGTGATGTTCTTTGGGAAATTCTATGAGGGCATGGGCTTTGTCTGTCTTGTTGACTGTGGTAGGGCCCAGTGCAATGCTAAGCACATGGTAGGACTTCAGTGTTTTTTTAATGAAAGGGTGGATGTATAGATGGGTGGATAGATTAATGGATGGTTGAAAAGAAGGAAGGGAGGGAGGAGAGAGGGTGGCAGAAATCTGTTTTGAGGACTTCTGTGTGGAAGGTGTTCACTTTGCTGGAACATTGACTTTTATATTTAAAACATCTGACCTCTTACTTCAGATACCCAGAGTGGCAGCCACAGGATACTTGCTATTTATGATTTTTAAAATGTTTGAAGCCCATTCCAGGGAGTAAGGGAAGAAGAGCACATCAAAGCTTCCCTGCTCCTTTTTCGGCTTTAAGTTCAAATGTAGCATTCAAGATGATACAGGTATTTGATTGTGTAGAGTTACTATTCCCCTAGAAGGTAGAAACAGCTGAAGTATAAATAACTTCTTTAAATTTTTTTAGTAAACTCATTTAGGAGAATGGCTTCATACAGAAAAGTGCACAAATCCAAAATGAACAGCTCAGTAAATGTTTACAAATTGAACAAACTATTGTAACTAGCACCCAGATCAAGAAAGGAAACATTACAAGCACTCTAGAGGTCATTCTTCTGCCCTATTTCAGAGTTTACGCCTCACTACATGGGTAACCACTATAATTTAAAACACCATAGCTTGGATTTTCCTATTCCAGATATACGTGTGAATGGCTTATTTCACTGACTGTGGTATTTTCACGGAGAAGGCAATGGCACCCCACTCTAGTACTCTTGCCTGGAAAATCCCATGGTCGGAGGAATCTGGTAGGCTGAAGTCCATGGGGTTGCTAAGGGTTGGACATGACTAAGCGTCTTCCCTTTCAGTTTTCACTTTCATGCATTGGAGAAGGAAATGGCAACCCACTCCAGTGTTCTTGCCTGGAGAATCCCAGGGACAGGGNTCCACAGTGAGGGACACTTAGAGAGGTTCACAGAGTTATATGGAGAAGAGAAGAGGGAGGAGGGAGATAGAGGTGACCCGAATGAGATGAATTGAAATCAAAAGAGGAGAGAGCAAGCTAGCCAGTAATCACTTCCTTTTGTACGCTCCAAAGTCTAGACCACTCAGAGATGGTCACAGAGTTATACAGAGAAGAAAAGAGGGAGGAAGGAGACAGAGGTGGCCAGGAGGATAAATGGGGAAATCAAAAGGAGAAAGACGGATCCAGCCAGTAATCAGTTCCCTAAGTGTTCTCCACCACCTGGAAGACACAAAGAGATTCACAGAGTTGGGTAGTGAAGAGAATGGGGAGGGAGGAGATAGAGGCGACCTGGTGGAGAAAAAGCAGCATCCAAAGTGGGAGAGAGCAGTCAAGACAGTGATCTTGCTCTGAAGTAAAAATGGGTACTGAAGATTGGGTTCTTAAAGGTACAAAATTGATAACAAATACCAAATAGCAATGATTAAAAATCTAGAGTAGAGGTTAGATTTTCAAAAATACAATATTACAGGAAAAAAGAAAGTCACAAAAATTATAAAATATATATATATGAAGTTTTCTTTAAAAATAGGTTCTCTTTTTTTTTGCAAAGTAATGGTAGGTTATATAAATGAAAATTAAAGAAGTAATAGAGGGCTTAAATATTTTTAAAAATTTAAAAAGTAAGAACTATAGTAAAAATATATCTAGGAGTTTCTCTGGTGCTGTTGTGGGCAGTGTAGGGTCAGTTCATTTTCGGATAGTTCCTTGATCCAGCTTACATTTCTCAAGATCTATAGGCCCCTTCCTATGTGGTCGGTACTAACTACAGGGTTTTAATCTATTACACCTGTCACTTCCAAGGAGGTTCCCTCTGGTTTAGCTTCTTCTGTTTGCTGGTCTCTTCAGTGTCTAATTTCCACCCTGACACAAGGGGGTGGTGGTGGACACTTTTTTAGGCTCATTTGTTCAGTCATGCTGTGGGGAGGGAGGGATGCTGCAAACAAATAACACTGGCGTCTGCTCGCAGTGTCTCCGCCACACTGGGTTTGTCCCCTCTCATGGCATGTGTGCTTTCCCTGTCTACACTGCTTAGACTCTAAGTTGCTTTGCCGGGAACTGTCTGAGGCTGGCCCTGGTTGTTTGCACTTCCCAGTCTAAGCCACTCAGGTTCAGGTACTCGGGTAGTCCTCAGAGGTGCAGACTCGCTTGGGCCTGCGTTTTGTGCCCTTCCCAGGTTCGAGCAGCTCAGGTGACCAGGTGTTTGGCAAGCATGGTCGCTGCGACTTATCACCTCCCCTGTCCCTGCCACTCGGTTTTCTGGATGTACATCCAGCGCACCTTCTGACTGTCCAGAATCCCAAGAAGTCTTAGTTAGCAATGAAGCCTGCTTGCAGTTTGGTAGATAATGCTGTTCTGGGGCCGCAATTGCCCCCTTCCAGCTCTGGCTGCCCTCGCCTGCCTGTCACCAGGCAGGGGGATGGTCCGGGCTAGCTCTGCTCAGTCCTTTGTTCTGTGAGTGGGCCTGACGGTGTCTTAGGTTAGGGCTTTTTGCGTAGCTCTAATCAGTCCTTTGTTCTGTGAGCAGGCCTGGCGATGTCTTAGGCTAAGGCTTTTTGCGTAGCTCTAGTCAGTCCTTTGTTCAGTGAGTAAGCCTGGCGATGTCTTAGGTTAGGGCTTTTCCAATGGCAGCTATCCCACAGTCTGGTTTGGCAGCCCAAGTTAGTTCCCTCAGATTGCCCTCAGGGCATTCATGCCTGGTCCTTACTCTAAGCAATGCAGCCCGTGCCTACCTGCCCAACCCCTGCTTACTAGCAGCAGGTGCAGGCGTCTGCGCTGCTTCTCCACTGGGGGAGTTACCTTTGGGCATGTAATATGTGGGTTTAATTATTTATTTATTTTTCCTCCCGATTATGTTGCCCTCTGTGGTTCCAAGGTGTGCCACAGACTCAGCAGTGAGTGTTTCCTGGTGTTTGGAAACTTCTCTCTTTTTTAAGACTTCCTTCCGGGGACGGAGCTCTGTCCCTACCTCTTTTGTCTCTCTTTTTGTCTTCTATATTTTTTCCTACCTCCTTTCGAAGACAATGGCCTGCTTTTATGGGTGTCTGATGTCCTCTGCCAGGATTCAAAAGTTGTTTTGTGGAATTTACTCAGGATTCAAATGTTCTTTTGATGAATTTGTGGGGAAGAAAGTGACTGCCCTGTCCTATTCCTCCACTGTCTTAGGACTGCCCTCCTCTCTTTTTAATATCACTAGACAAATGCTCAAATCAGCAAGTAATAAAGGAGATTGGACCCAGTCCACTATTTAAGAAAAGTCACTTTCGTCATTTATATGAACAGATCCATGGTTGGAGTTTTAAAACTCTCTATAAGCATCAAGAAGATTTTTGATCTTAGATGCAATTCTAGAATTCTCAATCACCTTAGTGATGTTCTTTGGGAAATTCTATGAGGGCATGGGCTTTGTCTGTCTTGTTGACTGTGGTAGGGCCCAGTGCAATGCTAAGCACATGGTAGGACTTCAGTGTTTTTTTAATGAAAGGGTGGATGTATAGATGGGTGGATAGATTAATGGATGGTTGAAAAGAAGGAAGGGAGGGAGGAGAGAGGGTGGCAGAAATCTGTTTTGAGGACTTCTGTGTGGAAGGTGTTCACTTTGCTGGAACATTGACTTTTATATTTAAAACATCTGACCTCTTACTTCAGATACCCAGAGTGGCAGCCACAGGATACTTGCTATTTATGATTTTTAAAATGTTTGAAGCCCATTCCAGGGAGTAAGGGAAGAAGAGCACATCAAAGCTTCCCTGCTCCTTTTTCGGCTTTAAGTTCAAATGTAGCATTCAAGATGATACAGGTATTTGATTGTGTAGAGTTACTATTCCCCTAGAAGGTAGAAACAGCTGAAGTATAAATAACTTCTTTAAATTTTTTTAGTAAACTCATTTAGGAGAATGGCTTCATACAGAAAAGTGCACAAATCCAAAATGAACAGCTCAGTAAATGTTTACAAATTGAACAAACTATTGTAACTAGCACCCAGATCAAGAAAGGAAACATTACAAGCACTCTAGAGGTCATTCTTCTGCCCTATTTCAGAGTTTACGCCTCACTACATGGGTAACCACTATAATTTAAAACACCATAGCTTGGATTTTCCTATTCCAGATATACGTGTGAATGGCTTATTTCACTGACTGTGGTATTTTCACGGAGAAGGCAATGGCACCCCACTCTAGTACTCTTGCCTGGAAAATCCCATGGTCGGAGGAATCTGGTAGGCTGAAGTCCATGGGGTTGCTAAGGGTTGGACATGACTAAGCGTCTTCCCTTTCAGTTTTCACTTTCATGCATTGGAGAAGGAAATGGCAACCCACTCCAGTGTTCTTGCCTGGAGAATCCCAGGGACAGGGGAGCCTGGTGGGCTTCCATCTATGGGGTCGCACAGAGTCGGACACAATTGAAGCGACTTAGCAGCAGCAGTGGTGTTTTCAAGGTTTATTCATGTTGTCACATATATCAATTCTCATTTATTCGTAGTGCTGAGTAATATTCCACTGTGCTGTGTTTCTGTAAGATTACAGAAAAACTAGAATGAACTTTTTGGCCAACCCAGTATGTATACACTAATTCGGATGTATGTTTTTACTTCTTGGCTATTGTAAACAAAGTTGCCTTGAACATTTGGGTACAAGCTTTAGTGTGGACGTATATTTTCAGTTCTCTTGTGTAAATGTCTAGTACTTGCATTGCTGGGCCCTGTAGTAACTGCAGGCTTAACTTTTTGATCAACTGCCAAACTTTTCAAAGTGGCTACTCCATTTTATGTTCCTGTCAGTAGTTTGTAAGAATTCTATCTGCTCCAGATCCTTCCTAACCCTTGGTATAGTCAGTCTTAATTTTTAGCTATTCTGATGGGAAATCTATGTTTTATTCTCCATAGGTTTTGATGTCTTGTTATACTCAGAACATAATTTGAAAGCTGACTTCTATAGATTACCTAATCTTTAGGTCATTTCCTAGCAAAGGCATTAATTGGAACAACTAACCTTTTCCTCTCCTTTCTGAAATATGTGGAAAAAGCCTTCAAGGTTTGGCTCAGTTGCTTCTTCTACCAGAAAGCCTTTCCTGAGTCCTCTTCACCCAGTCTACATGTGTTGACTTCCCTCTGAAGGCTCATTTCCTTTTTGTGTCTTTCAGCAGAGCCCCAACACAAAGTAGGTGCCTAAATACACCTTTGTTGAGTGACCCTATTGTACTAGTAGACTCTATTCTACTGGGTTGGCCAAGAAGTTAATTTTGAACTTGGCCAAATGAACTTTTTGGCCAACCCAATACACCCAATCATCTCAAAGAATCTTTGTGCCAAAGTTCTAGAAGTGACTTAGATGTCATCTGCCCAATCTTATAACTTTATTGGTAAGAAACTTGAAACTCAGAAAGATGAATGGGCATAGCCAATCAGAGCCTAGTGGGAATGTCTCCTGACTCCTATTCCAGGGTTCTTTCTACCTACCCAGACAAGCTCCTTCCTGCATCTTTGCTTCCCCTCTGCCATTAGTTCTCAGAGATAGAAATTAACTTTTGGCAGGAAAAAACCCTGTACATTTCCAGGGCTTAAAGTCAAAGAAACAAACCTCTTATGATCATGGAAACTGCATTATTCAGCACTGAAAACTACCATCAGTAAAACCAGAGAAAGGAAACTTAAAGTGACTTTTCAGCAAATACAGTTTTTAATGATACACATATAATATCTTGTTTTGTTTTGTACTCTGATCATGATTAAGAATTTCAAATAGCTCAGGAAGAATTAAGAAGATTTACACCCATATTATTACTCATAACCACTTAGAGCAAAGAAAGAAATCTTTTTAAAAGATGTTTATTGCTTTCATACCAAATGAGAATCTGAATTAAAATGATTCCCAGCACAATCTTTCGAGTTGAAAATACATTCAGCAGTTTTCAGAATCCCTTGTAATAACAACAATGCTCTGTAATTTCATGGAGTTTGTAGTTTTTCAAAGGAGGTTAGGGGAAGATGCTGTAAACATGAGCTTCCAAATCTCCATCATGCAGTGACTTCCCTGGGCCAATCTTGTTAACACCTGCTCCTCAGATGGAGAGTTTAACACTCTGCCTGGCTGTCCAGGTTTCAAGATTTGACTCCATGGTTCACTGAGAATTTACTTCAAATGTAAGAACCTTGGTTCTTCAGTAATTATCTGACCCTCAGTTCCTGAACTGTAAAATGTGATGATCTTGTACCCATTTCAGAGAAATAATGTATGGCAAGCACCTTGTTCTCAGTAGATCTTCTTCATATGGTAGCTACTCTTAGATCCCTGCTGGAGAAGGCTGTGGAGCAGGAAAAGAGGGTTTTATGGGTTCCCTAACCCAAAATATCCCAAACTCATTCATTTACTTATTCATTTTTTGAGAATAGATTGACAGCTTCCTATTCCTGTAGTGGGGGTGAGGGACATGCAAATAAATTTCCCACATTTAAGCAT
Source organism: Neotragus moschatus (assembly GCA_006410615.1). Classification (NCBI taxonomy): domain Eukaryota; kingdom Metazoa; phylum Chordata; class Mammalia; order Artiodactyla; family Bovidae; genus Neotragus; species Neotragus moschatus. The sequence goes on from SJYA01011827.1 coordinate 9,627, forward strand.
GTCACATTCTATATTGTTTTTAGCTCATTGATTTCTGTAAATAACAATTATTACCAGTGCTAAGCTCTAATATACTAAAGGCTAACAATGTTGGAAAGAATATTTCAGTCAAAAAACCAGTATATCACACATCATAAAAAGATAAGAACTGATGGATGAGCTAAAGTATCTCCTCTTGTCTAAGTAAATGTTAGAAATAAGCTTCAGGGACTTATGATTTATACTAGTTCCTGGATCTGGAAGACCTCATTGCTCGATTAATGGTCTAAAACAGGCAAAAAAATATAGGCTGTTTTTTTGTTTGTTTGTTTGTTTTTAAGCCAGGAACACTTTCAAAATGGGTCTGAAATCAGTCATGTGCTTAATCTGGAACTCTCAGAAAACGGTGATAACTTCTGTTTTCTGGAGCAAATGCAGAGCAAGAGAAGCTGCCAGGAAGGCTGCAAGGGCTGGAACATGCCCTTTGACCCGGAGTCAGAAGACCTTGTCTCTCACTCCAGACCAGTCACTGCTTTAGACTGGGACCCTACACTTGTCACCTTGAGGTTGTGAGCTTCACAAGGTCACCTTGATGTTGTGGAAATTCTCTATGCGGGCAAAACTCTTAATTATAAACTACATCCTGTAGATTTATAGGGTTCCACAGAGGTGCTTCAGGGATCACCAAAAGAGGCATTCTGAGACCTTAGTCCTCACCCCCAAGCCAAGTATACAGAAGATCTCTTCTCAGGGTTGCATTTGAATAAAGGGTTCCATTCCAAGTCCTGAGTAAAACTGCCGGCCACTAGGCTAAGTGATCCTCAGAGTTCTTTGGTTCTAAGTAACCAACGTGGTTCTGAGTAACCAAAGTGGACATAAAATTACTGATACGTTAGCCAGCCCTTAGCCTACAATGAGGGTGGCAATCGATTTACCTACTGTACTACCCAGGTACATCCCAGACCTAGACTGTTTGATTTTGTGATGATTCAGAATCATCACAGGAAGGTTGAATTAGACAGTGGCATCTTACTCTCACTCATTTTTATCTCTGTGTAGTATATTTCATGGGGCTCTAAGTATACTTCATGGGTCTCTGATAACTAGAATGTTCAATTGATCCATCAGTGCCATTCATCAGCTATGCTGACCATCAGTAAATTTATTGAAGCAGACAGTGAACAATTTGAATTTGGGGCAGTGTTTCTCACACTTACATAGATGATGTCATAAGGAAGAGCCAGCAACAGGATGTGTGTGTGAGTGTTGGTCAATTGTTTTTATAGACGTATAGTAAAGGCTGATGTATTTGAGGCATCGAGTTATTTCAGGCAGTCTGCAGTGTGACTAGAAATGGTTCTTTGAAGCAATTCTATTTCCAAGTGACTAAAAAACACAGCCATGAAAGCAGAAATCTAAATTCTGTCAGGATATTCCAAGCATCTCCAAGAAGATAAACTGGAGGTGTATTGCACATTCCAGTTTAAAATGTGGCCTCCCTCTGAGTGACAGTGGTGCTATTAATGTCCTTTTATTTCGGGGAGAGAACTTTGTGGCACTATTGATGCTTTTATATGCATTTCTCTGTTTATTTTCAGTGTGTTTATCCATTTACCTCTTCATTCCTTCATTTTTGCTTCACCTTCTTTCTCTTTAGGCTCCAGTGCTTTTGAAATTTGACTGCATACATGGAGTCTTGGAATCTGAAATAAGTGACAGGGTGCCTGTTGCTACAGAGCCAGGTTCTGTGGTAGACACTGCTGTAATATAGGGATGATGAGCTGCCCTTGTTGTACGTTACTGCATTTTGTAGGGTTATGTTTTGAGGGATTTTCACTCTAGGTGAGGCACTTGTTTAAGACTAGTGAAAGAATCAATGATTGAATCCAAGATGGAGGTTGGAGAGAAGACTTGAAGGGCATGGATCCTCTTAAGTCCTTCTTTGGCACGTCTGATTTTCCTATATCATGTTGATTTGTTTACATATATCTCTTCTTTGTTAAAATGATTGCCATGAGAGCAGTTTTGGACTCTTATGGGATTTCTGGGGTTTAGCACACTGCCTATAGAATTGGCTATATGCATTATATTCAGTGCATGAGAGAAGGAGATTAGAGCCATAAATTGGGAGGGACTATCCTAGAAAAGCAAAATGTGGTGAAGATATAGTACTGTGTATTATTTGATATTTTCATTGATCTCAAGGATGAGGAAAATTTTAATGACTGAGCTTTGAACTGCAAGAGGTAAAGATTTGACTACCTTGCAAATATTCATTCCAGTCTTACTCCAAAGGTAGCCCAGATTGTTCTCCTGACTACCCATTACACAAATGCACTTATCCCAGAGATCAGAAGAAATGCCATGGAATTCCAAAACTTACTGCCATCTGTGCCACAAATGGCCAAATTATGAGAAATCATTTAGTCAGCAAGATAGAAATAGCATCTGCATAGGCAGACAACAAACTCAGACATCTTCCCTCTGAGATCCAGCTGCCATTCTGACTGACGGCAAGCTCCCAGCCCCGCAAATCCTAGAATTGCAGAGCAGAGGCACTCTACGCAAGTCAGAGACTAGAAAAGGCAGGAGTTGCACCTAAGCCACTTTTTTGACACTCTTAGACAAATAGATTCCTATTAATTCATTCATCTCTTGGACTCAGGTTAACAGATGAGTGGAGAAGTGAGAGAGAAGTATGAGTGACACTTAAAAAAATTGAGTTTACTCCAAGAATGCAAGGCTGGTTCAACAATTGGAAATCTATCAGTGTGACAGATTTGAAGCAGAAAAACTATGTCATTGATGGATACAGAAAAAAGAAAGTACTTTGAGTTTTAAAAATCATGAATGAATGCTCAGTTTTAAGTAAAACAAGAATAGAAAGCTACTTCTTTAACATGATGTCATATATTTATTACAAACCAATAATAAACATCATGATAAATGGAGAAATACAAATGGCATTTCTATAAAAAACAGGAACAAGTCAGGGATTCCCATATCATTGCTACTATTCAACATTGTTTTAGAGATAATCGTAGTATTATATATGAAGGAAAAGAAATTAGCTTTATAGACAGGAAAAGTGACAATTATTTGAATATAATATCAGCATATATCTATGAAAACCAGAAGATTAGGTGATAAAATCTCTAGAATGAACAAGAATTTAATATGGTGACTTGATGCAAAATAACTATAAAAATCAATTGATTTTTACTTATAACAGCACCAACTAGGTCGAAATAAAACAAAATCCTATTTACAGTAAGATGTAACTAAATCATGTAGGAACAAAATTAATTAGATTCAATCTATGTGAAAAGCTATAACATTTTATGTAATGGCAGAATGCAATATCTCTTCAAAGTGAGAGATATACCATGCCCCTCTATGGGAAGAATTATTATCTTACGTACTTAAGATTTTTTTTTTAACTTGAAGTGATGATTCTGGAATTCATGTGGAAGAATAAATATGCTAGCATTGATAAGGACATCTTGGAGGAAAAAAAGTGTGAGGAGAAAGTTCTCCTGTCAGAAAAGAACAAATCAGTATGATATTGACCCAAATTGGACAAAGAAATGAACAGATTGAAAGGCTGTTGCTGAACAAAAAGACGCCGGGATTCTTGGCCTCCAGAGGAGAAGAATTCAATCTGGGGCCAGAGACGAGGTTTGATCGCTCAGAGCTTTTGTGTAATAAAGTTTTATTAAACTGTAAAGGAGATATAGAAAGCTTCTGACATAGGCATCAGAAGGGGGCAGAAAGAGTACCCACTGCTAGTCTTCAGCTGGATGTTATATAGTCAGCACTCTGTTAATGAAAGAAAGGAATGTCTTAAAACTCAGAATGGCACCAGGCCCCTCATCCATAGATGCATTTTGGGATAATCTTGGCACTAGATGTTTCATCCTGGGCCACAAAATGATTGACTTGAATCTTATAGAAGGGCAGATTACCATACAAATAGTTTCGTTTACATAGATTAGGGGAACAATATCTGAGTATAACATACTGGTTTGTCAAGTAGGTTCTGAACCATTAGGTGGAACCAAAGTTTGGGGTAAATGCATAGTACATTAACATAGCTTAAGACAAACATTTCCATAAGAAAAATGCATTGGTTAACTCAAGGTTTGAGAATAGTTAACTTCAGGTGAAACCAGGTGTCATTATGGCAACACAGTATTTTAAGAGAAACCTCCTTTTAAATTTGTATAGAGTAGGAAAAAAAAATCACTAGTTTGTTTCCTCCTGCCTCTTAAGAGAGATAAAAATGTCTGATACTTGCAGCCTATTTCCTCCATTTGGAGACCCCAGGCCTTCCTGCCTATTACTCTCTCAAGATCAGAGTGGAAGTTATAGATACAAGTAAATATGTGTGTGCATGTGCCAGGTTGCTTCAGTCATCCCTAACTCTTTGCGACCCCATGGACTGTAACCTGCCAGGTTCCTCTGTCCATGGGATTCTCCGGACAAGAATACTGGAGTGAGTTGCCATTTTCTTCTCCAGGGGATCTTCTCAACCCAGAGATCAAACCTACTTCTCTTAAGTCTCGTGCACTGGCAGGTGGGTTCTTTATCACAAGTTATATATGGGAGCCTGCTAATGCTAAAGGACTTACTGAAGTCAAAAGGAAAGACTGGCTTTTTGTTTTTATTTTTTATTAAAAAAGTCTAATTATTTTGTAATTTAGAGAGATAAAGTTTACATACCATACGATTCACCCATTTAAAGTATACAGTTTGGTGGTTTTGTTAATAAGTCTATATAGAAAGTTGTGCTACTATATCACAGTCAAATTTACAACAAGAAACCCCATACCCCTTAGCAAATTTCTTCCCAACCCGCACCCCACCCCAGAGTTAGATAACCACTATTCTACTTTGTATCTCTTACTGATTTGCATTTTCTAGACATTTCATTCTTATGAATGAAATAATATAATTTTTTGTGACTGCCTTCACTTAACATAATGTTTTCAAGGTTTATTCACATGGTAGTGTTGTAGGAAAGGGGACCCCTTCCAGGGCCTGAAACTGGGCTCTTGTCTAACACTCAGAAATGAATTGTCTGAGGAGACACATCTGCTGACAAAACAAGAGATTTTATTGGGAAAAGGCATCCAGGTGGAGAGCAGTAGGCTAAGGAGAACAGCTCTGCCACAGGGGTTTTATGGTGATCAGATTAGTTTCTGGGTTGTCCTTAGCCAATCATTTTGACTCAGAGTCCTTTCTGGTGGTGCACACCTTGTTCAGCCAAGAGGAATGTCAGAGAGAAGGATTCTGGGATGTGGTTGGACATGTAGTGTCTCCTTTTGATCTTTCCTGAATTCTTCTGGTTGTTGGTGGCTTATTAGTTCCATGTTCCTTAGCAGGACCTCCTGTCATAAAACAACTCATGCAACTATGGCAGTTTCAATCAGTATGCTTCCCCTAACAACTCCCCCTGAGAGACTTCATATTCAAGATACTTCTTGGGAATTGGGGCGGAGGTCCCTTTTTTTTGGTAACTTCTTTCTGTTGTGCATGGGCACAGGCCTGCCTAACAGAGCAGAAGTCTCTCTCTACTTGATCTAAGTCAAGGTATGTTTTTGCCTGAAACCAGAAGGTGATGGAACCCCACTCCAGTACTCTTGCCTGGAAAATCCCATGAACAGAGGAGCCTGGTAGGCTGCAGTCCATGGGTTCGCTAAGAGTCGGGCACGACTGAGTGACTTCCCTTTCCCTTTTCACTTTCATGCATTGGAGAAGGAAATGGCAACCCACTCCAGTGTTCTTGCCTGGAGAATCCGAGGGACAGGGGAGCCTGATGGGCTGCCATCTATGGGGTTGCACAGAGTCAGACATGACTGAAGCAACTTAGCAGCAGCAGCATTCACCCTTGTAATAACAGCAATTTAGTTTGAAAATATTGGCTCCTCTCAGAGATGAAATAGAAAAGGGTCAAACAGGAGACTTAACATGATGGTCATCACTGGTCCCCAGAAACAGGAGGCAACATTTGGTCTGAGGGCTGTATGTTTTGTGACTTTTTTTTTTTTTTTTGATTGATTGGTGGTGAAGAAACAGAGCTGTGCTCCAGGAATCTTGTGTTTAGTCTGAAGGTACCATCTTCCACCTGGGTGGGGGCTCAAGTTCTGTGGAACTCAAAGACATTGTTATGCAGATTTCTTTGAGTAGGAACCAGGACCTATCTCAAGGCTATACCACCATTTGATTGTTTCTCCTCTGTTTCTGTATCCCCTCCCTTCCCTGATTAGCAATTGTTTGAATCCACCCTTTGGAACTCAGGGAAGGTCAAGGAGGCTGAATGAAGCCTACATCTTACAGATAAGAAATGGAGAACAAAGAACAGATCTGTACTCCAGAGCCCCACAGAGTCCTGCTCAGTTTGAATTTAGGGAACAGGGTAACTATGACTGTGATAACTTTCTGTCAAAATGGGGCATAGGACTGCCTCAGCTTGGAGAATAGACACTGTATTGGAAGTATCTCTGAGTTTCAAGTCCTAGATCTNCATCTTACAGATAAGAAATGGAGAACAAAGAACAGATCTGTACTCCAGAGCCCCACAGAGTCCTGCTCAGTTTGAATTTAGGGAACAGGGTAACTATGACTGTGATAACTTTCTGTCAAAATGGGGCATAGGACTGCCTCAGCTTGGAGAATAGACACTGTATTGGAAGTATCTCTGAGTTTCAAGTCCTAGATCTGAGCCTTGTGTGATTAAAATCTCAATCTCTTTGTCTGCCATTTTGTTGTAACAGACCCAATTAGAAGTAGCTGGAGGAGGGATGAAGACCTACAAGACCTTTTAGAACTAACACCCAAAAAAGATATCCTTTTTATTATAGGGGACTGGA
>SJYA01011828.1:0-12310 GCA_006410615.1 Neotragus moschatus
TCATGTACACCTGTAGTGGATTCATGTCAATGTATGGCAAAACCAATACAGTATTGTAAAGTAAAAAAATTAAAAAAAAATTATTTAATTTTTACTCCAAATGTGACTGAACAACTCCAAATGCTTCTTATATGAAGTAAATCATGCTTTTAAGGTGAAACAAATAACTTGAGAAAGGACCTGAAAAATATATTTGAAGAGATACTAGCTGAAAACTTCCCTAGCATGAGAAAGGAAACATTCACCTAAGTAGAGACAGCAGAATCTCAGGTAGAATAAAACCAAATAGGAACACACTGAGAGACATAATAAGAAAACTGACAAAAATTAAAGGCAAATAAAAATTACTGAAAGCAACAAGGGAAAAGCAACAAATAATATACAAGGGAAATTCCATAAGATTAACAGCTGATTTATCAGCAGAAATTATATAGGCCAAAAGGGAGTGGCATGACATATTAAAATACTGAAATGAAAGGGCCTAGAACAAAGAATACTCTAACCAGCAAGGCTCACTCTCAATTTTAATAGAGAAATCAATGGATTTACAGGCAAGCAATAGCTAAGGCAATTAAGTACCACCAGAACAGCTTTGCAAAAAAGTTTTAAAGGACCTTCTCTAAGGAAAAAAAATAAGGGGGAAACCACAACCAGAAACAAGAAAATTACAAATGGAATAGCTCATCAGTGAAGGCAAATATAGAGTTGTTGCCTTTGTTCAGTTGCAAAGTTGTGGCTGATTCTTTGTGACCTCATGGACTGCAGAATGACAGGCTTCCTTCTCCTTCACTATCTGTTGGAGTTTGCTTAAACTCCTATCTGTTGAGTCAATGATGCCATCCAACCATCTTACCCTCTGTTTTCCCCTTCTTCTCCTGCCCTCAATCTTTCCCAGCATGAAGGTCTTTTTCAATGACTTGGCTCTTTGCATCAGGTGGCCAAACTATCGGAGTTTAGGCTTCAGCATCAGTCCCTCCAATGAGCTGATTTCCTTTAGGATTGACTGGTCTGATCTCCTTGATAGCTAAGGGACTCTCAAGAGTCTTCTCCAACATCAGAGTTTGAAAACATCAATACTTCGGCACTCAACCTTCACTATGGTCCAACTCCACTTTCTACATGACTACTGGAAAGGTGGAAAATCATTTGCACACAAATATAATATCAAAAGCAGCAATTATGATAGAGGAGAGCACAAATGCAGTATATTGGAAATTCATTTAGAATTCAAAGACCAACAACTTAAAGCAAGTGTTTTTACATATAGACTGCTATAACAAAACTTTATGGTAACCTGAAACCAAAAATCTATTGGATTGGACAAAGAGTTCATTCAGGTCTTCAGTTCAGTTTAGTCACTCAGTCGTCTCTGACTCTTTGCAATCCCATTCAGGTCTTCAGAAAAAGCCATCGAACAGTTCGGTCAATCCAATCCAAGAGATACACACATAAAGAAAAAGGAACTGAAATGCAACACTAAAGTTAGCCATCAAATCATAATAGAAGAGGACAAAAGTGGAAAGGAAGAAAAAAGGCCTACAGAAATTAATCCAAAACAGTTACCTAAAATTGTAATAAGAATATTCATATCTGTAATTACTTTAAACATAAATGGATTAAATGCTCCAACCAAAAGACACTGGCTGAATGGATAAAAACACAGGACATGTATATATGTTGTCCTTAAGAGAGTCACTTCTTACCTAGGAACAAATATAGACTGAAAGTGAAGAGATAGAAAAGGGGAGTTCATGTAAATGTAAATCAAAGGAAAGTTACAATACGAATACTCAAGTGAAATAAAATAGACTTTAGAATCAGTTCAGTTCAGTTCATTTGCTCAGTCATGTCCAACTCTTTGCGACCTCATGGACTGCAGCACGCGAGGCCTCCCTGTCCATCACCAACTCCCGGAGTTCACTCAGACTCACGCCCATCGAGTCAGTGATGCCATCCAGCCATCTCATCCTCTGTCGTCCCTTTCTCCTCCTGCCCCCAATCCCTCCCAACTTCAGAGTCTTTTCCAATGAGTCAACACTTCGCATGAGGTGGCCAAAGTATTGGCGATTCAGCTTTAGCATCATTCCTTCCAAAAAACTCCCAGGGCTGGTCTCCTTCAGAATGGACTGGTTGGATCTCCTTGCAGTCCAAAGGACTCTCAAGAGTCTTTTCCAATATCACAGTTCAAAAGCATCAATTCTTCTGCGCTCAGCCTTCCTCATAGTCCAACTCTCGCATCCATACATGACCACAGGAAAAACCATAACCTTGACTAGATGGACCTTAGTCAGCAAAGTAATGTCTCTGCTTTTGAATATACTGTCTAGGTTGGTAATAACTTTTCTTCCAAGGAGTAAGGGTCTTTTAATTCCATGGCTGCAGTCACCATCTGCAGTGATTTTGGAGCCACCCAAAAATAAAGTCTGACATTGTTTCTACTGTTTCCCCATCTATTTTCCATGAAGTGATGGGACCAAATGCCATGATCTTCATTTTCTGAATGTTGAGTTTTAAGCCAACTTTTTTGCTTTCCTCTTTCACTTTCATCAAGAGGCTTTTTAGTTCCTCTTCACTCTCTGCCATGAGGGTGGTGTCATCTGCATATCTGAGGTTATTGATATTTCTCCCAGCAATCTTGATTCCAGCTTGTGCTTCTTCCAAGATGTGTATAAGAGACAGATCGCTCAGTCGTGTCCGACTCTTTGCGACCCCATGAACCGCAGCACACCAGGCCTCCCTGTCCATCACNCAGGAAAAACCATAACCTTGACTAGATGGACCTTAGTCAGCAAAGTAATGTCTCTGCTTTTGAATATACTGTCTAGGTTGGTAATAACTTTTCTTCCAAGGAGTAAGGGTCTTTTAATTCCATGGCTGCAGTCACCATCTGCAGTGATTTTGGAGCCACCCAAAAATAAAGTCTGACATTGTTTCTACTGTTTCCCCATCTATTTTCCATGAAGTGATGGGACCAAATGCCATGATCTTCATTTTCTGAATGTTGAGTTTTAAGCCAACTTTTTTGCTTTCCTCTTTCACTTTCATCAAGAGGCTTTTTAGTTCCTCTTCACTTTCTGCCATAAGGGTGGTGTCATCTGCATATCTGAGGTTATTGATATTTCTCCTGGCAATCTTGATTACAGTTTGTGTTTCTTCTAGTCCAGCGTTTCTCATTATGTACTCTGTATATAAGTAAAATAAGCAGGATGACAATATACAGCCTTGACATACTCCTTTTCCTATCTGGAACCAGTCTGTTGTTCCATGTCCAGTTCTGTTGCTTCCTGACCTGCATACCGATTTCTCAAGAGTCAGGTCAGTTGGTCTGATATTCCCATCTCTTTCAGAATTTTCCACAGTTTATTGTGTTCCACTTTAGAATAAAGACTACTAAAAAAGACAAAGAAGGGCACTACATAATAATCAAGTGACCAATCCAAGAAGAAGATACAATAATTATATACATACCCACCATAAGAGCATTCCAATACAAAAGTCAAATATAGCCAAAAAAGAAGGGAAATGGACAGTAAAACATTAATGGACAGATCATCCAGAAAACAAATAAGGAAACACAGATCTTAAATAACATGTTAAGCCAGATAAACTTGATACTTATAGAGCATTCCAGGCAAAAGTAGCACAATACACATTCTTCTCATGTGCACAAGGGACATTCTCCAAGAGTCACCACATGCTGGGCCACAAAGCAAACCTCAGTACATTTAATAAAATCAAAATCACATCAAGCTTCTTCCCCAACTGCAATACTATGAGATTAGAAATCAACTACAAGAGGAAAAAAAAAAACCTGTAAAACATGTTGAGACTAAATAATATGCTACTAAACAGCCAGTGGATCACAGAAGAAATAAAACAAAAAGTCAAAAAACACTTGGATACTAATGAAAATGAAAGCACAATCATCCAAAACCTATAGGATGCAGCAAAAGCAGTTCTAAAAGAAAAGTTTATAGTGATACAATCTTACCTCAGGAAGGAAGAAAAATCACAAACCTAAGAAAACATGACATTATACTTAAAGCTACTAGAGAAGGAACAAAACTCAAAGTTGTCAGAAGGGAAGAAATCAAAAAGATCAGGACAAAAATAAATGAAATAGAAATAAAGAAAGCAATAGAAAAAGGTTAATGAAACTAAAAGAGGTTCTTTTAGAAGATAAACAAAGTTGATAAACATCTAGCGAGACTCATCGAGAAAAAAAGGAAGCAGACTCAAATTGATGAAGAGATAAATGAAAAAGAAGTTACAACAGACACCCTAGAAATAAAAAGAATCATAAAAGACTATTACAAGCAACTATAAATAATGACAGTAACATGGACAGCCTGGAATAACTGGAAAAATTCTTAGAAATGAACAATCTCCCAAGACTGAAGCATGAAGAAACAGAAAATATAAACAGACTAATCACAAGTATTGACATTGAAACTATGATTATGAAACTCCCCCTATTTGCTACATCTTTATCTATTCATCTATCTATGGAGAGGCACATAGGTTGCTTTCATAGCGTGGCCATTATAAACAACGTTTCAATGAGCATTCCAGTGCACATATAGTTTTTGTATTAGTATTTTTGTTTTCCTTGGATATATACCCAGGAGTAAAACTGATGATTAATATGGCTACTTTTACTTGTTTGTTTTCCCATAGACATCAGAAATTAAAGAAAGATTCCTTTCTGAAATACCCAATGGCTCTGCTCAAACTCAGGGGGAAGGTTGGAGGTTCATTAGGATGCAGGTTGACAATAAACTGATATGTAACAAAATTAGTCATAATGGAATAACATTGTGTCAAAATAGAAAAAGCTTCAGCTATGAAGCCAACCACAACCAAGTTAAAATCCTAATTGAGTATTTTTCTAGCTATGTTACTTTGAGCAGTTCATATCTATTCTGAAAGTCATCTGAAAAAATGGGGCTAAAGATGAACTGTTAAGACTGACTGAGAAATTGCAATTAACATTTTGAAACACAGAAGTTGTGTGTTAAAATGTAAAAACAAGCATAAGAATCAGAAGATCAACTTCAGTAATGAATGCAAAGGCAAGAATCTGCCACTTGCAGCAGCAAATGTTTCTTAGAAAACCACAGTTTGGGTCTTTATTTAGTCACCTGAATAGATTTTTAGCACTTGAGAAATCATCTTTTGCCCTTCATGAGAGTTTACTTAGCATACTTTGGAATTATCATCAGACTTAAAGATTATGCAAATGATACAAGAATGTAAATAGCACATCAAAATATAAATGAGTGCACGTAGAATTAAAGACCTAAGGACACTCCTAATAAGGTGAGAAAGAACAATCAGAGATAACACTGAAATCAGTCACAAGGCTTAGCACTGCTAAGATGAGATAGGAGCTGGGGGTTTAAGTGGGGCTTCCACTCACCCCCCTTCACCTCCATCATAAAAAGTACATATGACAAAGTAGAGTATGAACAACTCTGGGTCTTAGCTTTCCACTGAACCCGACATTCACTCTGTAAGAAAATACTGAACACTAGTTAGTGCCTGGTTTGAAAAATCCAGAAGTGAAAAAGGCATGATCCCTGCCTTCAAACAATTGATGATCTAGAGGAGGAAAGAGACAACAGGGGTGACAGCAACACAAACAAGGCATGACCAAAGCAATAATCTCACCATGCCAAAGGAATAGTGAGAACATGAATGAGGAAATTCAGCTCTATAAAGATTGAGCGTGAAACAATAGAAGCATGTGCTTAAACTGAATTCTGAAGAATGAACAGGAGTACCCTAGAAAGGCAGGATGGTGGGGACTAACATAGGCATGATGACTTCTTTGTGACTTCACACATAGAACATAATAGGAGAGCAGAAAGTATAAGAGGGTGGAAAATGGGAAACCACTGTAAGCAGAGATCACACATTCTGCGTTTCGTGCATATCGCCTAAGAATGGCTAGTAGAATGTATGGCACCCATGTGCAAAGGGAATAAATATTTATTATAAAATGTCATATTATCCGAAGATTTCATCCCATATGTAACAGAGGTAAGTATTTGTTATGAAATATGATATTATCTGAAGATTTAATTCCATGGGCAATAAAGCAAAATCAGAAGTATATTTTGTCTATGGTTAGGGACCGGGATCCAGCCTCAGCAGGATCCAGGGATACCCTCGGGGTGAACAGCATTGGTGAGAAAGAGACAGAGAGAAAGGAGGAGTATTGCAGTTAAGAAAATAAAGGAGAGAGAAAGGGGTTGATATTCCTCGGTTTATGCAGAAAGCCAATAAAGTCCCAGCACAGGACTTGCTCTGTTCATGTAGGCCACAGGTGCCTTCTTGGTGTGGTGAAGGCACCCCACCACTTGGGCACCTTCTCGAGAGGGTCTTAGAAGCCCAGGCAGGAAAGTAAACTCAGAGGGCCCCTGCACTCTAGGGGATCAACCTGAAAAGGAAAGAGAAAAAGAGAGAAAAATATTGATAAGAGGGGACCAAGCTTGGGTGAGCAAGGCTGGGAACTTTATTTTCACAGAGAACTTTTATACTTTAAGTTTTACATAGAGAATAATGCAAGATTCTGAGTCAGCAGGGTCAGCAGCCCTGACCCTTGTCAAGACCAGGCTTTCTTTCTGCATACCTATCTGTATACACAGATCTTAGGTGGTTTACATCATTTTCTGGCCAGGAGGCCTGTTAATATTTTATAATCCTTTTCTTCTAATAATGGTTAGTCAACCAGAAAACTTATTTTCTCTAAGGGTGATTTTTCTAAAGTCAGGCTCCACCCTCCAAAAGCACTAGATAAAGTTACATTCCTATAGGGCAAAAGTGCAGTGGGCTATAACAAAAAAATAATTTATTAGCTTAGGGTCTAATGTGATTAATATCAAAGGTTACTACTTATTTTTTTCCACATACCAATTATATCAACTAATATGTTCCCCAGGGCACAATGGGCAAAAGATATGGAAACTTTGCAGCAAGTATTGGCTCAGCAATGAAACCCTCCACCAATATTATTCTAATAATCCACTAGTACTGTTCTAATAATTTTCTAACTCCTCAAAAGGCTCTATAATTAGAATGTTTTGAACATCTCATGCCTCTCACAGTTGGGAGGCTGTGAACAATCACATGTTTAGTTGTAAGAGTCCAGATAAACCTGTCAGGCAGGCTAGAAAGCCATCAGAGGGGTTTTGAAATGAAACACTCTTGTCATGCCCAGGAAACTTATTAACTAGAACTCTAAGTTGATTTTCTTCAGAGAAAGGTGGTTGGGGACAGCCTCCCGTTGGTAACAGAGGAGTTGGTGGAAAATAGTAAGACAGACAGATTCTGGTTTGGGGGTAGATGCTCAAGCAGGTCCAGGGGATCCCTAGAGTCCTCATTCGCCTTTGCCCATCAGGTCTCTTCCTCATGACCTTTGTCATGGGTGGGATCTCCTGCGCTGGCTCCTGGTAGTTATGGGAGAACAATGAAGACCTAATTTTACCAGAGCAAGGAAAACAGACAGGGCTTCTATTTTTCTAAGAGCTGGAAGGAATCTCAGATATTATCCAGTGAAGTGTTCAATGATCAGCCAAAAAATTGCTTTTGATTTCTAATTCGGTATTCTTTGGGATCACTGAGTTATTGAGAGCAACATTAATGCATCACTCAATGTGAGATGAGGACATGGAGAACCCCCAAAGAAAAATGGTTGTGCAAGGTATCCAGCTAATCATCAACGTTCAAACAACCATGCAATTGCACTCATTTCACATTCTAGTAAGGCAATGCCCAAAATCTTTCCAGCGAGTCTTGAACTGTATGTAAACCAAGAACTTCCAAATGTACAAGTTGGATTTAGAAAAGACAGAAGAACTAGAAATCAAATTATCAAAATCTGTTGGATTATAGATAAAGCAAGGGAATTCCAGAAAAACATCTACTTCTGCTTCATTGACTACACTAAAGCCTTTGACTATGTGGATCACAACTGTGAGTAATTCTAAAGACGTGGGAATACTAGACCATTTTACCTGCCTGCTGAATGTAGGACAAGAAATAACAAAAGAGTAGGGAAATGGACTGGTTCAAAATAGGGAAAGGAGTACATCAAGCCTGTATATTTTCACCCTGCTTGTTTAATGGTGAGGAGTACATCATGTGAAATGCTGATCTGGATGAATGACAAGCCAGAATCAAGAATGCCAGGAGAAATAACAACCTCATACATGCAGATGATATCACTCTAATGGTAGAAAGTGAAGAGGAACTAAAGAGCCTCTTGATGAAAGTGAAAGAAGAGAGTGAAAAAGCTGGCTTAAAACTCAACATTCAAAAAATGAAGATCATGGCATACAGTTTCATCACTTCATGGTAAATAGAGAAGGAAAAAGTAGAAACAGTGACAGATTTTATTTCCTTGGGCTCCAAAATCACTGCAAATGATGACTTCAGCCACAAAATTAAAAGATACTTGTTCCTTGGAAGAATAGCTATGACAAACCTAGACAGTGTATTAAAAAGCAAAGACATCACTTTGCCAACAAAGGTCCATATAGTCAAACTATGATTTTCCCAGTAATCTTGTATGGTTGTGAGAGTTGAACCATAAAGAAGGCTGAGCATCAAAGAATTAGTTCTTTTCAACTGTGGTTTTGGAGAAGACTCTTGCGAGTCCCTTGGACAGCAAGGAGATCCAATCAGTGGATCCTAAAGGAAATCAACCCTGAATATTCATTGGAAAGACTGATGCTGAAGTTGAAGCTCTAACACTTTGGCCACCTGATGTGAATAGCTGACTCATTGGAAAAGATCCTGATGTTTGGAAAGTTTGAAGGAAGAAGGAAAACGGGACAACAGAGGATGAGATGGTTGGATGGCATCAC
Organism: Neotragus moschatus; assembly: GCA_006410615.1. Lineage (NCBI taxonomy): Eukaryota > Metazoa > Chordata > Mammalia > Artiodactyla > Bovidae > Neotragus > Neotragus moschatus. Next base: position 8,871 of record SJYA01011828.1, read on the forward strand.
TGACCCAATGGACATGAGTTTGAGCAAACTCCAGCAGGTAGTGAAGGACAGGAAGCCTGGGGTACACAGTCAGTGGAGTCACAAAGAATTGGACAGGAATGAGTGAACAACAATAACAACAATCAATAATGAGGGTTAGAACCCATATACCATGATTAATACTTGCTTTATTACAGTTTAGGCATCACCTGTTTGAATAGGCAGCCACCAATACCATGACTTTCAGGATCTCTAAGTACAGAGCCATTCACAATTAACAATTTTATAATTTATGTTTATGGTCAGAGTTTCAGCTTCCAGTCTTTCTTGAACTAAAACTAAATCTGTAGAAAGCAAACAGAAAGGATCAGGATAAATGAGGACAGTTTACAATGATAAAAAGAAAAAAAGAGGGTTTTTTTTTAAAAACCCACATTCTTTGGCCTTGTCGTATTACTGATTTGTGCCTTCACATATAAAAGAGGGATTTGTCTTATATTCTGATTAGATGGTACCTTGAAACTTCTGAGCCAAAAGTAAGAATTGCTGTTTTCTTCATTGAAAGATGGTGGTCACTGATTTTTCACCAAGAAAATTTAAAAGAAGAGCAATCAGTTTGTGCTGTTTTTTACATACCTTTGATCCTTTCATCAATAGTCCCTGAATGAATGGCAAATTGATGTTATGTAAAACACATAATGGAATAAAATGTCTAGTACTAGAACTGGGAGATGCATGAACCACAGGATGTGGAAATCCAATAAACTCTAAAAACCTATTTGTTCAATAAAATCATTTGGGGAACATTAAATGCAGAATCTGGAAACCCCATCTTGAACTAACTGAATCAGAATTTCCACAGGCTGATACATAGAATTCAACATTTACAAAAGCTTTCCAGGTAACTCATGATTATCTAATCCACCCAAGTAAATTCCTGCAATATTTTTAGAACAAAAGATCCTAAGTTCAAATGATAACATCAACTGTGGCAATCAATTATAATCCTAAATGAGATATAAGAACAAGTCTTGCTGTCCCTTTCCTTCCTACAGGTATTTCATCTTTTTAGGGCGCTGCCTACTTATTCATTAAACATATAATTATTATGGCTGGATGGCATCACTGACTCGATGGACGTGAGTCTGAGTGAACTCCGGGAGTTGGTGATGGACAGGAAGGCCTGGCGTGCTGCAATTCATGGGGTCACAAAGAGTCAGACACGACTGAGTGACTGAACTGAACTGAACTGAACTGAACTGAATAATTATGCTGATAGACCTGAGAGTATGATAGTGGACACAAAAAAAATGATTATTTTCTTATGGAGCCTGTTGCTTTCAGTCACTGGAATACTACAAGAGATCTATCCAGGAAATTTTCCTGAATTTATAATCTTGACTTTTTTTATACTTGTATTTCCTCACTTTTTTCACTTGCTACAGACATGCCTTTGAACATCCTGGTCTAAGTGGTGGAGAGCAACTGTGGTCAATAGTTCTTAAATTTGCATATCCTCCATTCAAGGTAATCGTTAATTCCAAAAGAAGTTCACTGACTCAGCTGAAGCTGAGTAGCTCTCCTGAATCAGCCTCTGCGGCTTAGAGGAGAGGGGTCACGTTACAGAGACATAGTTGCTCCAACTGAACTGCATCACCAGAGGCTGGGGCAATTATATTAGAAATTATGATGGATAGATAATTAAATACATTTCAACAGCACTTCTCTGAGGAGAATTCATTTGGCTTGATTACTGTCTGGATTTTGGCTCTGCTCAAATAATTAAGCTCTCAAAGTCATTCTTTCATTTTTCAATCATAAAACATTTATTATGCATTAACCTGGTCCCAAGGATAAAAACAAGCAAGAATTGTGTAGAGATTGGGAATGAAGGCATGCAGGCACATAATGAATATTAGTATGTAGTAAAATATACTAAGTATGAACAAAACACAAGAGAGTTAAAGAAATCTTCACAAGTTTCCTTAAATGAGTCTTAATATATATTTATAGAGAGAAGCTTTCCTGGCCGGGTAAATTGAGAAGGTTCTCAAACAAAACATACTACAGAAACAACGTTTTTGTGCAGTAGATGGAAGTTACGGTTGAGACTTGTAACTATGTCTAGATTAGTCGTTGTGTAAGTGATTTGCCATTGCTACCACTAAGAGATCTGTAAATAAGAGCAACTTACTAAAGCTTTTAGTGTTTGTTTCATAGGATTGTTGTGAGGATTAACTTTTCTAATCCATGTGAAGGGTTTAGAATACTGCTGGTACATCTTTGGTGCTTAATAAATGTTTTATTATTGTTACTATTGTCAAATCATTATCAACATCATTTTGAACAAATGTACTGTTCCTGGGGGTGTTTCTCTTACTTGTGAGAGGAAAACCCATTTTGTTTATCATTATACCACAAATATTGTGGGTTGGATGTGGCCCAGGGTGCAAAGGAGTAAGTTCAAAAATCACATGCAGTATTAGGTTGCTAACAAGGTCACAGTAGATGTCATAGACTTAGCTGAGGAAATCCCATTCTTCAAAAAACCGCATGTTGCTTTTATATAATCATAGAAATAGAGGAAAACAACAGAATGAGAAAGACTAGACATGTCTTCAAGAAAATTAGAGACACCGAGGGAACATTTCATGCAAAGATGGTCTCGATATAGGACAGAAATGGTATGGACATAACAGAAGCAGAAGATATTAAGAAGAAGTGGATAGAATATACAGAAGAACTGTACAAAAAGGATCTTCACAGCCAAGATAATCACGATGATGTGATCACTCACCTAGACCCAGACCTTCTGGAATGTGAAGTCAAGTGAGCCTTAGAAAGCATCACTATAAACAATGCTAGAGGAGATGACGGAATTCCAGTTGAGATAATTCAGATCCTGAAAGATGATGCTTTGAAAGTGCTGCCCTCAATATGCCAGAAAATTTAGAAATCTCAGTAGTGGCCACAGGACTGGAAAAGGTCAGTTTTCATGACAATCTCCAAAAAAAGACAATGCCAAAGAATGCTCTAACTACCAAACAGTTGCACACAGCTCACATGCTAGTAAAGTAATGCTCAAAATTCTCCAAGCCAGGCTTCAGCAATACATGAACCGTGAACTTCCAGATGTTCAAGCTGGTTTTAGAAAAGGCAGAGGAACCAGAGATGAAACTGCCAACATCTGCTGGATCATTGAAAAAGCAAGAAAGTTCCAGAAAAACATCTATTTCTGCTTTATTGACTATGGCAAAGCCTATGACTCTGTGGATCATAATAAACTGGAAAATTCTGAAAGAGATGAGAATACTAGACCACCTGATCTGCGTCTTGAGAAACCTGTATGCAGGTCAGGAAGCAATAGTTAGAACTGGACATGGAACAACGGACTGGCTCCAAACAGGAAACGGACTACATCAAGGCTGTATAGTCACCCTACTTATTTAACTTATATGCAG
>SJYA01011830.1:0-10333 GCA_006410615.1 Neotragus moschatus
GATCCTTATTTTATGAGCGTTGAATTTTAAGCCAGCTTTTTCACTCTCCTCGTTCACTTTCATCAACAGGCTCTTTAGTTCCTCTTCCTTTTCTGCGTTAGGATGGTGTCATCTGCATATCTGAGACTATTGATATTTCTCCCAGGAATCTTGATTCCAGCTTGTGCTTCATCCAGCCCAGCATTCTGCATATGTATTGTGTGTATAAGTTAAATAAGCAGGGTGCCAGTATACAGCCTTGATGTACTCCTTTCCCAGTNGCGTTAGGATGGTGTCATCTGCATATCTGAGACTATTGATATTTCTCCCAGGAATCTTGATTCCAGCTTGTGCTTCATCCAGCCCAGCATTCTGCATATGTATTGTGTGTATAAGTTAAATAAGCAGGGTGCCAGTATACAGCCTTGATGTACTCCTTTCCCAGTTTGGAACCAGTCCGTTTCTCACTGTTGCTTCCTGACCTGCATACAGTTTTCTCAGAAGGCAGGTCAGGTGGTCTGGTATTCCCATCTCTTGAAGCATTTTCCACAGTTTATTGTGTTCCACACAGTCAAGGACTTTGGCATAGTCAATGAAACAGAAATAGGTGTTTTTCTGAAATTGCCTTGCTTTCTCTATAATCCAGTGGATGTTGCCAATTTGATCTCTGGTTTTGCTGCCTTTTCTGAATCCAGCTTATGCATCTGGAAGTTCTTGGTGCACATACTTTTGAAGCCTAACTTGAAGGATTTTGAGCATTACCTTGCTAGCATGTGAGATGAGCACAACTGTGCAATTATTTGAACATTCTTTGGCATTGTCCTTCTTTGGGATTGGAATGAAAACTGAACTTTTCCAGTCTTATGGCACTGCTGAGTTTTCCAANAGGTGTTTTTCTGAAATTGCCTTGCTTTCTCTATAATCCAGTGGATGTTGCCAATTTGATCTCTGGTTTCGCTGCCTTTTCTGAATCCAGCTTATGCATCTGGAAGTTCTTGGTGCACATACTTTTGAAACCTAGCTTGAAGGATTTTGAGCATTACCTTGCTAGCATGTGAGATGAGCACAATTGTGCAATTGTTTGAACATTCTTTGCCATTGTCCTTCTTTGGGATTGGAATGAAAACTGAACTTTTCCAGTCTTATGGCACTGCTGAGTTTTCCAAATTTACTAGCATGTTGAGTGCAGCACTTTCACAGCATCAACTTTTAAGATTTGAAATAGCTCGGCTGAATTCCATCACCTCCACTAGCTTTGTTCATAGTAATGCTTCCTACGGCCCACTTGACTTCACACTCCATGATCTCTGGCTTTAGGTGAGTGATTACACCATCTTGGTTATATGGGTCCTTTTTTGTATAGTTCTTCTGTGTATTCTTGCCACCTGTTCTTAATTTCTTCTGCTTTGTTAGGTCCATACCGTTTCTCTTCTTATAGTGTTCATCTTGGCTTGAAATATTCCCTTGGTATTTCTAATTTTCTTGAAGAGAACTCTAGTTTTTCTCATTCTATTGTTTCTTGTATTCCTTTGCATTGTTCACAGAAGAAGACTTTCTTATCTCTCCTTGCTATTCTTTGGAACTCTGCATTCATATAGGTATTGTCTTTTCCTTTCTCCTTTGCCTTTCACTTCTCTTCTTTTCTCAGCTATTTGTAAGGCCTCTTCAAACAACCATTTTGCCTTGTTCCGTTTCTTTTTCTTGAGGATGGTTTTGGTCACCACCTCCTGTACAGTGTTACAAACCTCGATCCATAGTTTTTCAAGCACTCTGTCTGCCAGATCTGATGTCTTGAATTTAATTTTCACTTCCAATGACTTCCCTGGTGGCTCAGACGGTAAAACATCGATTCTTGGGTCAGGAAGATCCCCTGAAGAAGGAAATGGCAATCCACTCCAGCACTCTTGCCTGGAAAATCCCAGGGACAGAGGAACCTGATAGGCTACAGTCCATGGGGTCACAAAGAGTTGGACATGACTGAGTGACTTCACTTTCACTTACCTTAATGACCTAGTGGTTTTCCCTACTTTCTTCAAAGTAGCTACTTTTTTTGGTACTATATACTGTACTCACTCATATTTTAGAAAGTATGAAAATTGTAATATAAAACTCAGTGGAACACATTTAATAAACCTAATGGTAGCAATGTCCATTTTTCGCTCAGTTCAGTCAATCAGTTGTGTCCGACTCTTTGTGACCCCATGAATTGCAGCACACCAGGCCTCCCTGTCCATCATCAACTCCCAGAGTTCACTCAAACTCATGTCCATTGAGTTGGTGATGCCATCCAGCCATCTCATCCTCGGTCGTCCCCTTCTCCTCCTGCTCCCAATCCCTCCCAGCATCAGAATCTTTTCCAATGAATCAACTCTTCACATGAGCTGGCCAAAGTACAGGAGTTTCAGCTTTAGCATCATCCCTTCCAAAGAACACTCAGGGCTGATCTTTAGAGTGGACTGGTTGGATCTCCTTGCAGTCCAAAAGCTAGTAACATGATCAAGTTAGGTACAACAGTCAGGTTTGAAGTGAAGGAATTTTTACTGATTTTAGCTGATGTTTCCATAAGTGGCAATGAGTACTAGTATGCCTATGCAATTAGAAATCCTGAAACTGACAGTTTCTAATTCTATAATTTTGTTTCTAATGCCATGATTGAATTAGTACAATTTGATTTACCATGGGAAGAGTCGGTAAAGCATTTTGATCTGCTGCCAAACATGAATAGAAATATTTAGCCTGCACGTCTGTATTTTTCTTTTAAATAATATATTCCCATGTTCATTCCTATCAATAGATTTCAAGTAAAGCAAAATTTGTACTATTGAATTCTCCTAGCAAAATAAGAAAAGAGGATAGGGAAGTAACTTGTTTGCACTTTTATTTAATAATTATTTCAAAATCAAAGCAATAGAACAAGGCTACCTTTAACTGAATGTCACAGATTACCATTTACTGTGAAATTGATAAGATACACCTCTTCTCTCTTCCTCCTTTTATGCAGTTTGGCAAGAATTTAATCATCACTAGATCCTTGATAAGCAAATATCTTGTCATTTTGCCCACACCACACCTTATGAGTAGCTACAGCAAGCATGCTTTTTAAATTTGAATTTTCCTTCAAAAACGAGTCATTGTCTTATCATACAACTATACCACCACAGGAAAACACACAGAAAAAATCTATACTGATGGCACAATATTTGTTATAACAAAAACACTGGAGACAATTTCAATGTCTCCCAATAATGACTCTAAGGTATAGCTTTTCCAATAGGCTACACTCTTAAGGCAGCTGTTGAAAGGAATGAGACCTACCTCTCTATATATTACACAGGAAAATCTACAAGGCACATTAAATAAAAGTGCAAGGTACAGGACGGTATATAGTTCGCTAAACTCATTTGATAAAATACCTTGGAAATGCATTCCCAAGTTCATGCATTTTCCATTCAAATAAATTGTTGAAAAATTCAAGTTTCAGCAGCCGTTATCTCAAATGTTTGAAATTCTTTAAATGATCCTTTTGATTTTGTATTGTATCTGACTTCCAACTTCTAGCCTCCATTACTAATAAAAGTGTGTATAGTTTTGATAGATTCTTTTTTCACCATTTTCCATGTGCAGAATCTCTTTGTGATACCCCTTCCTAAGTACTCAGTTGGGCAGGAGGAAGAGGCATGCCTCCTCAGTGGGTTTCTCATTCTCCCATCCCCATTATGGGATGGGAAGCAAGGAAGGCTAAAACCAGGGCTGATGAGCTGATACACGCAAAGGTGAAGTCTGGCCGCAGCTGGTTCCTGTATCAATGAAGGGGTCCCATCACCAAGGCCTTTTAAATGATTGCTCCTCTCCCTTCTGGAAACAGAGACCCTTCTTTCTTCTTTTCGAAGAAAGGGCTTCATGTTTCCTTTCCTCTCTTGTGCTTTATTAGAGATGGCAGGCCTTAGATTTGACCTTCTTGGCATATCAGCCAACTAGCACAGGTAGAAAAAGAAAGTTTCTCCAGGGTAAGGACACCGAAGCTTCTGAACAAAAGGAATGTAATAGCAGACATCCTGCCAGTTCCCTTCTCAGGCAAGAACCAACCAACCCTTGTGTCCTGTTGGCAAAACCCCTTGAAATTGAACCAATTCCAGGAACACAAAAACAACAAACATTCTAGGCCATCTGTGTTATTTAATGAAACTTTTTAGACAGATCGATCAGTGACTTTCCTCTGGAATGCCTTGGACCCAACATTTTGTGGTTTTGATGTAGACTTTTTGAATATTACAGAATAGGTCTGAATTGGGGCAGTTGCTCTCTTCTTCAGAGAGAGTATCAGATTTGTCAGTATCAAAGTTGGCAAATGAAAATACAAAGCCAGTTTAGGATTCATTTCTGTGGGTTTTCTTTTAAACAGTATATCCTATCCTTTTCCAGTGAACAGATGTCTGGTTGAACAAAAATTGAAATAATCAGTTCACCTAGCAAGAGAAGCAAAGAACAAAATGAGAGAGGATTTGTGATTTTTAGGTAATAATTATTTACAAAGCAAAGCAGTTGGAACAAGTCTTCCTGGCATGAAGTAGTATTTAAGGTAGTTCAGATGCACTAATTTGGTACAAAATCTGCATGTATTTGTCAACTGTATTTATACACCCACACAAACACACTCCCACACACCCTGGCACATATAGCCCTCTAAAATCACACTGCCAAAATTCATCTATACTTTTAATATCTCATGGTTTTAAGTTAAATTTTATTTCAAGGACTGTCACAACCTAGAGATAAATAGGATCTAAGTACTGAGATAATACATTTTGGAAAATAATATTTTTATGATAAATCTTACATACCTATCATCATTCGAAAAGCTCCTTATACTCTAGATTCCAGAATTAAAAGGGGGAAAGGTTTTACATATAGGAAGTATAAGCTGAAAGTATTTATTTCAATTCAATATAGAATAAGCTGAAAGTATTTATTTCAATTCAATATAGAGTATTTATCAGAGTCAAGATAACAATCAATGTGTACAAAAATTTACATGACAAGAGGAACAATAGACAACGTAGCACCTTTAGAAAAATAATTAAAAGATTTGTTACATTTACAGGTAAGTGCCACACTGAAAATTTACAACACAGTAATTTACTGCAATCAATGACGGGAGAGTTCCACAAAGAAACAAAGCTCTTACACCCCAGATTTTCGGAAGGTATTATTGGAATGCTTAACTGTAACCACAGAATTTGTACATCCTTAAGGATTGAGCTCACAAAAGTCACAAACGGTTTTCATAACATATATTATGTAAACGCAGTCCACTGTGTTCGGTCAGCTGGCTTAGTGTCTCTGACAGGTGTGAAGCCTGGAAGAATTACTGGCTTGATGGTGATCCTTCTGCATCCGGCAAGACAGACCTTCTCCACAGTAACAACGCTGAAATATCTCCAGCCCATGGGAGCCTTTTCTCCTGTGCTTGGTGCACACTTGACCTTCCTTGAGAACAGGTTTACAGATCTTGGACCAGAAATGTCTAGCACAGCATAACCCTGCAGCGCAGTCTGATGAGCGAAGACAGACAGAACCTTCTTGTGCTAGGGAGACAACAACAAAAGTACTTGGTCACTGCTAAGCCTGCATTATTGCATCAAGGGAATCCAAAAGACACTATAAATGTGCTAACAAAAAAGTCTTTAGATCCTTTCACCTACCTTTGGTTTGATACGTTCTTGAAGACAGTGTAGTTCTTCTCGAGTACCCATCCAAGGTACTGTGTTCATTACCAAAGTTTTCAATAACGGTTTCCTCGATTTCCCCTCGATGGAAATGATTTTGATCAGAAGGCATGCATATCCCTAAGGAAGCAGGAATAGTGATTAACTCCAGAGCTATAATATGTTCCTGTTAATANGTTCTTGAAGACAGTGTAGTTCTTCTCGAGTACCCATCCAAGGTACTGTGTTCATTACCAAAGTTTTCAATAACGGTTTCCTCGATTTCCCCTCGATGGAAATGATTTTGATCAGAAGGCATGCATATCCCTAAGGAAGCAGGAATAGTGATTAACTCCAGAGCTATAATATGTTCCTGTTAATAGCTGTGACCATGGCAGTCTGCTATGCCTGTACCAACTTGAGCTACCTCGGTTGTAGTGACATTAAACACGAGCCAAACTTCCTACTGTCAAAGCAAAACTCCCTAATGGACAGAAGCATCAGTGTTGCACTGTGCCCTCATACATAACAGCCCCAATCTAGACACTTAAAATACTTTCTCAGCAACCATGGTAGTGGCAATGAAATTTCCGCCCCTTTTAATCTCACCCTTGGAGTAAGAAAAATAAAATCAGTCAGTCACTTAAAAAATTGTATTTAAAAATAACTTTTCTGCCCTCTGTGCTATAAGGATTCTGTCACACTAAGTTAAGCAAATGCAATGCCTTCTGCCTGGAAGACTACAATCTTTTCCACCAATTACTTTACTGTATAATTTCTATATTACAGAGAGATTTAGTTAGTTCATCCCAGAGTATTATTGGGTCCTAAGGAGGATCGCCACGCTTAAGTTTATTTCTGGAGCCTTCTTGGGCTGAGTCTACCTCTTTGAGACATTAAAACTTCGTGGATCTGTGGTTGGGGGGAAGAGTACTTGTTTTAAGATAGCAGGAGGTAGAGGCAGATAAAGATGGAGAAGCCAGGATGTGAGGACATCAAGATCTCCTTTAAGAATGATCTGCACAGATAAATCGCTCGAAATGACAACAGCTTGAACGCAGATCTTGAAAGAGGCTATCTGGCAGAGCTGTGAGAAGCACGGTAAGAAAGATGGAACAGGCAACTAAATGCTCGTTCTGATTTCCTTGGGGTCTTGGTAAGTTCCACCTCCCTGCCCATCTTCATTCTCAAGTTGTATCAAGGCTCTCTAGACAAATTCTTATGGAAGCGTCCACTCGGAGGTAAGACGCCCTCCTAAGTAATTGAGGGGCACGAAGGGATATAAGGAGCTCCAAGACCTCCGTACTTAGCTTTGCTCCCAGGTTAAGCACTAGCCTGAAATCCTTTCTGGGGAACCTCGCACGGTGAACTCCCATGGGCAAAGTGTTCTCAGCTGAGAGCATTGTCTCTCAGCTGTAGGCGCGCAAGCAGAGGACGGTTTGAGTCCGAAAGAAGCTGCCCGACTCACCGTTTTTGCAGTGATTCCCAGGGCAGCACATAGCGTGACGCATGCAGCGCTTTCGGAGCTTCCGGCAGGCTTGGCAGACTTGCGCGCCGGCTCCGCGGGTGGGACTCGCGCAGTACTCGTCTGTGCTGCACTCCTCGTCCTCGGCGCACGGGTATGGCTGCGGGAAGGGGGCCGGGAGAGGGTGAGGCACTTGGGCACCCAGTGCCACACTCCTGCACTCCTCACAGCCCCTTTCAGCCCATCTCTCCAAAACCTGTTGCCGCTCACTGCTCCCAAAGGCAGTTGCCAAACGCACCTTGAACTACTCTTACACAGCCCGTTCTGCGCCCTCTTCCCCAAATGAGACCCGTTTGGGATCGCAGCGTTCCCGATCTCCAAGACCCTTCTCACCTGGTGTTTGTCATGGAACTTGTTGCCTCCCTCAAACGGAATCCCGGGAGCCGCGCTGACTGCGGAGCCCGGGTGCCCGGCAGCGCCGCTCAGCTGTGGGGTGTTCTTGATGGCGTTGGAATTGAGCACGAAGTTCAAGGTGGCGCTCACTCCCAGCAGAGGGTGACCGCAAAGAGCCGCAGCCACCAGGGCGACCAAGACCCGGGCAGCACCCGCTGTGCCCAAAGCCGTCATCTCAGAAGGACTCAAGGGAGAAGAGAGAAAGGAGGAATGTCACTTTGCACGCCTAGTCCCCACGGAGCTGTGTTGGCGCAGCTGCAGAGACAGGAGTCGGAGCGCCTCCACCAGTCCCAGAATCCTGACCCTGACTGCAGGGCTCTGTGCCGCCACCGCCACCGAGGCTGCCTTTATACAGCGGGCTTCGAGCATTCCGGCCCCTCCGGGGAAGACAACAAAGCCGGATTGGGATTTCAAAGCGTTGGGAGGGGCTGGAAGGGGGTGTGTTTGTGTACATGAAGGGGAGCCTTTGACACTCTTCACCCCACCCCTCCCTTGCGAAGTCGTGCCCCTGTCCAGCTCACCTTGGGGTGACGGTAATCAGGGAGCATTAGAGGAGACAACTTTAATAAATGCGGGAACTGGGAGGAACTTCGGGAACTCGGGTGCCCTTGCCTTGGAGTAGGAGTACTGGGATCTGAAACACTTTTAGACAGGCATTGTGATATTCTCTGTAAAGTCACTTTTCTCCTCTCTTCATTACGCTAGTACTATTTTTTTTATTGTGCACATAATATTTAATAAAGACAACCCAATCAGTAATGCAAAGTCCCTATGAAAACGTTTCAGCGAGAGGGCCAGGTGGCTGTTGCGAGTTGCTGATTAACCCTTTAGAGTCACGATTTGCAGATTTGGGGTGAGATCCTTGGCTTTAAGTTCGTTTAATTCCAGTCCCCCCTCCTCTTTCCCCTTCCCCCGCCCCCACGAGAAAAATGTGCAAAGAAGAGCATTTGCACATCAAACGAGGGTAAGAAGGAAGAAGAACGAATGCTCTTTTGATGGGAAGTTTAGAGAGGGAGGCGAGAGACTGATGTTTGGAAATTAGATCAGGGGCGGAGGGAAGAGGGAAATGACCATCCGATAATCAAGCTATTTAATGTCCTTTGAATCTGAGCAGTCGCGGCTGTAGATGAACTTGATTAGGCAGACACGCAAGATCAAAGCGGCCGGAGCGAAAGCGGACAGGGTCCAACGGCTGGGTCAGTGGTCCTTCCCTGATTCTCCCTTCTCAATGGTGGGTTAACTCAAGGAGATAAGAAACCCTTAAGGCTTAGCGCCTGACTTCCTCATTAGTATTTCATATTGCAAAGCTTGATTGAGAACGCCTGTGTTTGATCCCCAGTCAGCCCGTTCCTGGGACCCGCTCTAGGGAGATAAGAGACTAGCTTCAGGAAAGGGGAAGCTGAAAGTGAATTTATCATCAGTTAAAGCAGTGTTTAAAAATCATAAAGCAAGGCTAGTGTATAAGAAAGTCAGCCTGCTGATGCATTGCAAGTAATTGATTCAAAACATATATATTGGAAGCATAGTGCCCTGGCAGTGGTCTGTACTTCGCTTTGTTGCCCTCTGGAGGAGGGGGTGGGGTATATTGAATACAAATACTCTGGCTAAAGTATTAGTGAAAGTTAATAAACGTACACAGTTCTTTCTAAAGCAGGTTGATGTTATAAGTATCAGAAGATAGACAACTACTATGTGAATTTAGAAAAAGATGATTGAATAATCACTGTTGAGTAAAAAAATTAGGATATATTTATTTTGTGTTCCCTAACCTCCAGGGTATTTATAATCACTTTGCATAATTACCTACAATATTCATTACCGAGACCACTACCAAGGGTAACCCTTAGTCGTCTTGAAGTAGTATAATCCAAAAGTTTAGAGGGAAAGGAGTGATTTTAAAAAGAAGTTTGCAATGGTCTATGTTCTAATTCCTTGGGTTTCAGAGGTCGTATTAAGATTATCTTCGAAACAATTATTTAATAATGCCTCTACTTCCACTGGTGCCCTTCTCTCCTATCCCAAACTCTATCTATCCTGTGAAATCTCCTCTGGCTGACTGATAATTCTTCCTCAAGGTTCCAACATGGATTAACTCTCACCTATTTCTTCAGATTTTGTTAAGAACATGTACAATGACCCAGACTTGGCTACTACACCAAAAAAATTTTGGAACAAATTGAAATTTGGAAACAAAGGAGAGGTTGTTTATATTGGCTTTTGGAAAATGAGCTTAAGAAATGAACAAGTCAGTACACCTTTTGAGAATCAGCAATGAACCAGGTCTCCCCTGGGCAGATATACTATCACCCTCAGCCAAGATGCAGTTTACATGTTTATAGATGGAGAAGTATTCTAGCATAAAAAGGGAAAGGCATAGGGGATTTTAGGTGCTATATTATCACTTGCAGAATATTGACAATAACGCCAGGAATCAGTGTGCTGAGCCCTTCCGTATGGTAGAAAATCTAGAGTCTATCTTAAATTCTTACAGTCCAAAAATGTGGAGAAAGAATCCCATGCCCTTGGGATGGGTTTAAAATGTTTGTTCCTAGACCCATTCTCCTATTTAAATGTTTAAATACAAAATATGCTTTGCCACACTGAAAGCCAATTTATTTTCCTCTTTTTTTGGAAGAGATGGTACATGTGAATCCATTTAAAGAACTTTGTCCATTAAGAGCTTGAATTCACAAATGAAGCCATTGTCTAGAGACCAAAAAAAAAAAAAAAA
>SJYA01011831.1:0-12025 GCA_006410615.1 Neotragus moschatus
ACTGAGCTACCAGGAAAGCCCTTTTCTAAAGGTAACTTTGTTTAAAAATATTAGTTAGAACACATAGGTTGCTGGCTTTCACTGCTCCCTGCTGCTGCAGGACCAAGTAATAATAGTAGTAGTATTAGCCACTCAGTCGTGTCCGACTCTTTATGATCTCTTGGACTGTAGTCCGCTAGGCTCTTGTCCATAGAATTCTCCAGGCAAGAATACTGGAGTAGGTTGCCATTCCCTTCTCCAGGGGATCTTCCCAACCCAGGGATCGAACTCATGTCTCCTGCATTGCAGATGGATTCTTTACCATCTGAGCCACCAGGGAAACCAAAGCTCTCCACGAGACATTTTCCCCACAACTATTTGGGAGACGTTCCCAAAGGAATTGCACACATGCCCTCAAGCTGCTGGGCTGAACTGGTGGCTCAGACGGTAGAAAAAAAATCTGCCTGCAATGCAGAAGACCCGAGTTTGATCCCTGGGTCAGGAACATCCCCTGGAGGAGGAAATGGCAACCCACTCCAGTGTTCTTACCTGGAGAATCCCATGGACAGAGGAGCCTGGCAGGCTACGGTTCAAGGGGTCACAAAGAGTTGGACACAACTGAGCAACTAACACTCCCAAGCTGTTGCCATGTGGCATCTGTAGGACTCCCTGGCCTTTTCTGGGTGAATCCGCCTTTACTAGGGAGAGTTGCTGATGCTGAACATGGGTACCACTTCTGTTGGATTCTGCTGGGTTTGGAGGGTTGTGGCCCATGCTGACTGGACCCTTCCACCACCACTGCTAGAGAGCTGAAGCCCTCAAGGGTGGGCAGCAAAGTGAAGAGGGCACATGCTTGGAGAGGTACCAAAAACTCTCACCCTGATACACGACAGAATTTTCAGTTTTTACTCCAAATCTCTCCGACTCCTCCATTGGACCTGGCCTGTGGAGATCCCTCTTACACTGAGATTATTTTTTTCTATTGAGGTTTAGTCGATTTACAATATTTTGTTAGTTTCATGTGTACAGCCTAGTGACTCAGGGTGGCTTTTTTTTTTTTTTACAGATTATATTCCATTCGTTTCTTACAAGATATTGGGTATACAGTAAGTATTCATTGCTTATCTATTTTATGTATAGTAGTTTGTATCCGTTAACCCCCTACCCTTAATTTGTCCTCCCCCATCAAATTTATTGAGTTGAATTGAATTCTTTCCTTATCCCTACATGCTAATAGACTTCTGATGGGGCCTCCCCACCAATCCATCCTAAATACTCAGCTACTTCTTAATCTAAGAGATTCTAAAACATTGATGTTGCAGCTGGGACTCCCACTACCCATAAACTATATTAGAGAAGAATTCATGCCTCATTACGCTTCAGTTTTCTTTACTGAAGTATTTTTAAGATGCAGTATTTTTTTTTTAAGGCATCAGGGTATTTCAAAGAGTTTTCCAGTGCTACTGTACTGGGACCACCTCTCACATTCAAGTCTTCTCTTTAGGGTCCCTCTCTCTTCCTTGCAGTGGATTTAGGGCCTTGGCCTGCTTTCCTCGCCTCCTGGTGTGACAAGCAGCCTATCTGTCCCTCTGTGTTCTGTTTCTCCCAAGACTGACTGCCTACAGGGTAGCAGCTTCCACAAACAGCCCACATTCTTGGTGTACATTTTGTTTTGTTGCTAATCCCTTTAGGAAGCAGACCTGGGAAAACAGAAACTAAAAACACAGGGAAGTTCTAAATTATATAATCTTACAATGTTCTTTCCAGTTTATTCTCTGGATATTAAGAACAGTAAACATCAAAAATAACCGAGATTTGTTGGGCAATTACTGTGTGCTAATCTCTCATAAGCATTTTCCAAACATCACAGTTGAGGTAGGCTCTATGATTATCCCTATTTCACAAAGGAGAAACTGACATTCACAGAAATTAAAACCCTTAGGTAACATCACACAGCTGGTCAGTGGCAGATTCACAGTCATGTTTTTCACCTTCATCGTATAATTCTTTTCTATATTCTATCTTTTAGTTCATTTCTGAAATGGCATCTAGAAGCTCCAATAAACTTCTCTTGCTTCTGTTTAACAGAGTTGTATTCAAAGGTTCTTCACCAACTGCTCCCATCCCCATCAACAGCTAGTTGGGGATCTCTGTTAGGAACCAACAGTGGTGTCTTATGAGATGTTGATACCTCTTTCATTTAAAAACAAGAGCTCTATGTTAAGTACATTCGGAAAGCACTGTGTTAGAAAAAATTTGAGAAATTACTATTCTGAGACCACATAGGTATATATGTATATATTCACCAAAACAATTTTTTTTCTTTCCTGAATCCTAACTAATACCAGTGACAAATAAAACCATGCTTCTCAAACTTTAGGGGCTTCCCTGGTGGCTCAGATGGTAAATAATCTGCCTGCAATGCAGAAGACCAGGGTTTGATCCCTGGGTCGGGAAGATCCCTGGAGATAGGAATGGCAACCCACTCCAATACTCTTGCTGGGATAATCCGATGGACACAGGAATCTGGCAGGCTACAGTCTGTGGGCTCGCACGGAATCGGACACAACTGAACACATCAAACCAAGAGGGCATCTCAAACTTTAAGATGCAGACATGAGACCGGGGAGTTTGTTAAAATGAAGATTCTAGTTCAGTTAAAATGAAGGTTCTGGGATGGGGCTGATACACTGCACTTTAACAAGCTCTCAGGTGAAGATGAGACTGCTAGTCTGAGGACCACACTTTGAATAGTGAGAGCCTAGAATACAGTTTGGTCAGTGCTGGTAATGGAAGACATGCCTGCAAAAGGTTTATATTATAGAACCTCACCTGGAGATACAACTGAGTCAGAATTACAGAAGTTCTCTTTGTCTCAAAGGAGCATTTGGCACCTTCAAAGTTCACTGCTGCTCCTCANGAGAGCCTAGAATACAGTTTGGTCAGTGCTGGTAATGGAAGACATGCCTGCAAAAGGTTTATATTATAGAACCTCACCTGGAGATACAACTGAGTCAGAATTACAGAAGTTCTCTTTGTCTCAAAGGAGCATTTGGCACCTTCAAAGTTCACTGCTGCTCCTCATTCTTTCCTCTGGATAATTCTCCACTATACCCCAGGGACTGCTGAGAAGAGACACCTTAAAAAACTTACGTGGGAGGTCGATCAGAGCTGTGGCCAACATTTCCAGTGTGAGCGTTAAAGAGTGCCACTGGCTCAGTGGCCTCTCTTATAAATTGGCTCCTATAGTCCAGCTTGGATGGGCTGCCCCAGGCCAGAGTCCTCAGCATATGCAGCCCTGCCTTTCCCTCCTGTGGGTAGCCAGAGACCTCCTGAGACCCAGCATCCTTTTTGATGTACTGCCCTTCAGAACCAACCAGCAGCACAATCTAATTTGAGGGGCTGCAAGAGGCCTTACTTGATTTCTCTCTCCACTTTCCCCACCTGCTTGCTGATGTCTCACCCAGGTCATAGAAGAGCCAGGTAGAGCACTCAGCTCTGATCCAGCAAGATGCCTTTCTAGAAGTGGGATATTTAAGTCTCTCTTCTGTTTACACTGACAGGCGCTCTCACAAACTGCTTTGCGGGAGGCCCGATTTGGATAGGATTCTCACTCGCAAACTTCTGCAGTGAGTTCTGAGTGAGTGGGGAGAGAAGGAAAATGAGCTGGGGGCTCTCTCACTCCTGCCCTGCTAAGAACAGCCCCATGGCCATGGCCATGCCATTCAGCTTCTTTGAGATTTGCTTTCTCATTTATCATAAAGGATAGTGAATCTGCCTTGCAGAGTGGGTAACTGAAGGACTGGCACAGAATGGCCCCTGTGACCATGCTTTCTACTACAAATAGTTTGTACTTGACTAGACTCTAAGACGCAGCCCCAGGGCCTTCTAACTATCAAGAGCATGTGAATTTCTGACAGGCTAGTGGTCACAAGCTGAGAGGACAAGCTGTGACCTCTGATCACAGATCAGTGGGGCTCCTGCAGCTGGCTTCCCTCTCAGGCCTATATGAGACCATTCCTCCCTGGGAAGAGGAGGCACCCAGGCTGCCCACTCCTGACCTTACTGTTTCTCTCCCCTGCATGTCTTCTGTCCTCTTCAACTTAATGGCCCAGCTTTTGCAGTCTGGTGTCACCACTATCCACTTCCTACAGGCCTTAACTGACCACTTCCTTCCCTCCGACCCAAGTAACCCCAACACACCAGATATGCTTATGTACATACCACACATACCTTCTCACATACATCACACACATGCATGCATCACACTCACACACACAATGCACACACACGAACACGTGTGCACACAGAATTGCCTTCCATCAGTGCA
Source organism: Neotragus moschatus (assembly GCA_006410615.1). Lineage (NCBI taxonomy): Eukaryota > Metazoa > Chordata > Mammalia > Artiodactyla > Bovidae > Neotragus > Neotragus moschatus. The sequence goes on from SJYA01011831.1 coordinate 4,310, forward strand.
GTTGGCCTCTCTTATTCTTACCAGCTAATCAGTAGAAATTTGAACGTAATGTTTCAGAAAGCTCGTAAATAACATTAATGTCATTTTCTCCTGGTTTCAAATGCTAATTTCCAAATTTCACATCAACATTTTAAAGAAAGCCAATCTCATGATCAAATATTTTAAAAAATGTGTTTACTGAAAAAGACTAGCACGAAGCTAGAAAAGATCTGAGTGCATCCAGAATAAGATCACACCACACAGTACTTTCCTCCTACATTTCCTGCTCTCCTCTCCCTACCTCTCCACCTCCTCTCTCTCTCTCTTTTTTTTGGCCATGCCACGTGGCAGGCAGGACCTTAGTTCTCAATCGGGAATCAAATTCCTGCACCATGCAATGGAAGCACAGCCTTAACCACTGAACCACCAGACAAGTTTCTCTTCACGTCCACCCTGCCTTTCACTTGGCTCTGTCTTAGGGCAGAGAAAACAATTATCTGTCTGTAGAAAATTCAAGCTCTTCCATCGTATCCCCTAAAGAAAGGCAGAAAAAAACGAGGAAGAAAATGCAGAGTTTAAGATATGCCCCTGGAGACTGAAGCCTTGGTTTGAGATCCAGATCTGCTATGCACCAGCTGGGAGACTTGGAAATTTCGCTTCATCTCTCTGAGCCTCAGGTTACCCATCCAGCAGAGAAGGATAAAAATGCCTATTGACAGGGCTTTTGTAGAGGAAAAAGAATGAAGTACTTATAAAAGTCCTTGAAGTTCTTGAAAGTTGCCTGACACAGATAATGTATTATTTATGTGAAAGTCTTTTGTCATCGCTAAGCCACTATCTAGTTTTTAAAATTAGTTTTATAAATATCGGGCCTCCCTGGTGGCTCAGACAGTAAAGAATCCACATTCAGTGCAGGTTCAGTCCCTTGGTGGGGGAAGATCCTCTAGAGAAGAGAATGGCTACCACTCCATCATGCCTGCCTGGAGAATTCCATGGACAGAGGAGCCTCGTGGGCTACAGTCCATGGAGTCACAAAGAGCCAGAAACGACTGAACTTTCACTTTTATGCATATTAGTTGTATCAATTAGTTTTAATATTATAACTATAATACATATGAAATGAGTTTTATATAATATATGACTCACTTTTTTACACACCTTGATTTCTTTAAGGCTCTAAATCCACAGTCTCATAATTGTTCACATTGTAAGGCAAAAAATAAATAACAGCATTTTGTTTCAACTAAACTTTTGCTGTTCGTAACTGAAAGCTAAATGGCCCTGAAATGAGAGATTTGGGGATATGCTGCTAGGCCCATTCAATTCTTAAATGTAATAAAACCCTTCTTTAAAGAAAAAAAAATTAAGTATTGCGACTAGGAAAAATGTACAATTAAAAGTAATTCCTGCTTCTAAAAGCTTTTCTAATCATGTCAACTACCAGATTATATTAAAATAGAGGAAATCTGAATAAATAAAATGGGTAAAAAGAGCAACACACCTCTTGTCTTGGTTTTGATAATCAGATTATTAGTTGAATTTCATTTAATCATAAGTAGTTTTTTCTCCCAAGTTTAAGTGTGAGCACAAACATCTATTTTCTTTTGTTTTTATTTTTTCTTCTTGAGTATCCCACAGAAGTGAAATCAAGGTGATATAAAGTTCACCCTTTCTGCCATCTCTGGTTTTATGTTATAATCTGATAAACAAGGCATACATTTCTTTTCTCAGTTCCAAAAATATTGAACTCCTATAGCCAGAAGTCAATTATAAATATTTAATTAGACTTCTAGAGGAAACATCTCAACTCAGAATTGGTGATTTGATTTTAAAATTTGGGGGAAGAAAACTATGCTCTGTGGCTCCCTCTTCGGTTGGAGTCCTCATGGTTTTCCTAGGAGAAAACCACCACCAAGTTCCTGGCCGGTAAGAGATGAGCCTCACTACTGTGACTTTTTTCTAGGTCACATATCAGGAAGGTTGGTATTTGGTGGGTCTTTTAATCAGTAAGCTGACATTTCCATGAAGTCAGAGTGTTTTGGCTGTAATAAAAACCTGGATTTGCTACATTTAGGGGTGGTTGATTGGCCTTCTTCTATCTTTCTATGCCAAGTGCAGAATTGTAACTCAGCTAATATTTTCATTTCAGTTGAATTAGATCTTGCTCTTGACCTTGTACTCAGAAACCTAAACAATGGGGGGTGGTTAATTTAGTTGAGAGTATATATAGCCTTTTGTCATATTTATAACTAATATATTAGCAGACTTCGACATGAGAAGCTAAAAGAATACAGGATCCATGTCCAGGTACCTAGAGAAGGATAGAAATAAAAATAATTTGGGGAGATGGACTGGGTCGTATTAAATATATGTGATGTTTCCCAGTTGGAAGAAAACAGCTGCTGGGAAAGTGAGTTGAAGGTCAAGGTTTTAGGGATACTTCCATCTCACTGATGTGTACTTAACTCCATGAGTGTCTAAGCATGGATGCCTCTTCTTTTCACACATCATTGTTTCTACTCTAGTGACCCCCAAGACTATGTATATGTATGTCCTATTATAGAAAAGTTATCTGTTCAGTTTCAACATTATGTTACCTTATTCCTCTGCCAGCTTTATTGAGATGTAATTAACATATACCATTGTATAAGCTTAAGGTGTACAATGTGATGATTTGATTTGATATAGATATAATTTCAATAAGATGCACAATTAGGTTAGTTAACATGTCCATCACCTCACAAAGTTAACTTTTTTTGTGATGAAAACTTTTAAGACCTATTCTTTTAGTAAATTTCACATATACAATGCAGTACGGTTAATTACAGTCACCATGCTGTACTTCTAGATCATGAGATCTTATTAATTCTTGTAACAGGAATTTCGTACTATGCTACATTTTTTGTGATTTTTTTAATAGCATATGAATTTTTCAATACTGGTGAAGATCTTTTTGATGATTCCCTTAGAGACATTTTAAAATATAAAACATTAAAATTTTCTTGAAATAATAAAAGGTTGGAAGTCAAATCATAAAATATATCCATAATATAATAATGAGGCTGTGGTTTTTTAGCACTATGGAGGGAGATTTAAGATAGGTAGAAAAATAGGGTCTTGGTTCTAGAAGGAACCTCAGAGATCATCCCAACCGTCCTATTTTACAGGTCAGAAAGTGAAGCCTGGAGAGCGTTCATGACTCGTCAAAATCACATCCAGTTCTCTTGACAATTCAGTAATTCTTATGCACTGTCATTATATCACTTAATTGATTATATAAACATTATTTTTAAAACATTTAAATAAACATTATAATTAATACTTATAAAATTATGTGATTTGTCTTATAAGCTTCATCAAGGATATACACTTAAAAACATATTGTTACACAAATCTTCTTTCCTCTGCCCAGCAATCAGACTTGTTCTAACAGATTCTGAGTGCTTGGTTTCCCTTCACATTCAAAGCAATAGGAAATACCCAGCTGCTTCGATAATAAAGCCTCTTATTTGTTTTAGGAAAACAGTTCATTTAAGAAGTTTACCAGAAACCTTTCAAACCTGAGATATTATCTGTGTGAATAAACTGTTTTGCTGAAAAAATAAATATTTAAAATAAGAGATCACTGGATTACTATTTATCATTGCTGTACAGCTCTCAGGATTTTAGAAAAATAAAATAAACGTCTTTCTTCCCAAACCCAGAGATAAAATTCACTTGTTCTCTTCATGAAAGAAAATTCATAAAAAGAAAAAAGATTCAAAGCAATTCCAATCAAAAGCCTTACAAGGCTTGTTTCATTTCCTTTTGTTTTTATTTAAAAACAAAACCAAAAACTAACCCACTGATTCTAAAGTTTATTTATGAATGTTGATGGAGAAGGGAATGGTAACCCACTCCTGTAATCTTGCCTGGAAAATTCCATGGACAGAGGAGCCTGGCAGGCTACAGTCCATGAGATTGCAAAGAGTCAGGCATGAAAGAGCAACTATCATCCATGAATGCTGAGGCCACAAACAGTCAAGGAAAGCCTAAAGACATACAAAGTGGAAGAACTGGCTCTACCAGACATAAAAAATTACTCTAAAATGATGAGAGATGGTGTGGAGTCGTTACAATGGTAGACAACCCAACAGAACAGAAGAGAGTCCTGGAACAGTTCATGTGTATACGGTCATTTGATTTTTTACCATGCTGACACCACAAAAGAGGAAAAAGGATGATCTTTTTAATAAATAATGCTGGGTCAGTTGAGGTCCACAAAGAAAAAAAATGTGACCTCTATCTCATGTCGCAAACAAAAAACCATTCCAAACAGATTGTTAACTAAAGTAAAAGGTTTAGTTTTGTTTGTTTGGGTTTTTTTTCAGCTGAAGCTGAAACTCCAACACTTTGGCCACCTGATGCAAAGAACTGACTCATTAGAAAAGACCCTGAAATGAGGAAAGATTAAAGGCAGGAGGAGAAGGGGACAACAGAGGATGATGGTTGGATGGCATCACTGATTCGATGAACATGAGTTTGAGCAAGCTCCAGGAGCTGGTGATGGACAGGGAGGCCTGGCATGCTGCAGTCCATGGGGTCACAAAGAGTCAGACATGACTGAGCAACTGAACAAAACTGAAGGTAAAAATACAACAATAAAAATTTTAGAGGATGCTAGATACAGAGATTTCTTAAACTAAATGCCAATAGTATAACTGTAAAAAGGGGACTAAGTTGGGCTTCATCAAAAATAGGAGCAAATGTCCTTTGAAAGATACAATTAAGAGTTAAAGGCAGCTGAAAAAGTAGAAGATCTGTGATATATTCAGCATATAAACAGAATTTCTACAACTGAATGAGAAAAAGATAAGAACTCTACATGAATATTCAGCTAGACATATTTCATTTTGGGAATAAGTCCGTTCCTTCTCAGAATCTTTTGAGCTCTCTTTGGGCATAGAGTTTCTTACCCTTAGGAAACCACCCACTCTTTGATTTAAGCAGTAGATTCAAAATAAAGAATATGAGAGCCCCGTGATAGTAAAGACAAAGAAATAGAACTTGAGTTGCTTTGAATCTGTTATTTCGTGTAACCTTTCAGAGTTTTTAATCTGTGTTTAAAATTAAAAAAAAAACAATGAAACAGTGCAGACTGCAAGATATAATTTTGTTTGGCGATGAAAAGTTTTACCTCATGCATGAAATATTTCATAGAGTTTGAATAATATTTTTAAGATTTAAGTTTACTATTTTTAATTGTTAGTTTATTTTAAAACTAAGAATAAATCAGGAAAATTATTTTTACTGATAATTATGTTAACTGCTTCCAAATTGTTATAGATGCCTACCCAGGTGTCAAATGCTCTCATATTCTGATGCCTTGGACTCAAAAGATGTGTAAGACTTCTACTCAAAAAACTATAAAATGTTATTGGGAGATATTAAAGATATAGATAAGCAGAGGGGTGTATTTTGTTGAAGGATTGAAAGACAGTTATTGTAAATATATTGTGTGTGTACATGTGTGTTAGTCACTCAGTTGTGTCTGACTCTTTGCGACCCCATGGACTGTAGCCTGTCGTGCTTCTCTGTCCATGGAATTTTTTTTAAACTATGTATTACAAAGTCAAATCAACATCCCTCCAATTTTTAAAATGAGACATAAAAGAATACAAATAAATTTTAATACTTTAAAATTAGAATATGTGCTTTCCAAAAGTGACTATTAACAGAGTAAAAAACAAGCTATAGAGTGAGAAAAGTATTTGAAATACATATGACTGACAACTAACTCATCCAAAATATATTATTAAGAAACAAATATTTAATTAACAAATATAAAATTAAGAAACAAAACATTGAACAAAACAATCCAAAAGCCAGACACAAAATAAAGCACAATGAAGATTTCCATTTATATAAAGCTTTAAAAGAATAGGTAAATGTATTAATAAAGTCTAGTTTTATGACTGGATAAAGAAAATGTGGTATATACATACAATGGAATGCTTCTCAGCCTTAAAAACAGAAGGAAATCCAGCCATTTGTGAAAACACAGATGACTTGGAGGACACTATGATCAGATGGGAATGTTTACACCACCCACCAAAGAGAGTTACAGAAGTTCTGTCCAGTGTAACTGAAACCATGCAACCACAGAGATGTGCAGGTCCTCACATGAAATATGAGTTATCCATAGGATGCAAGTATTCTGGTCTAATGGGTTAGATATCTTGATCTTGACTAGGTGTCCTTTAAAACTATTAGCTTATGAAGTTACCAAAAAAAAGCAAAATATTTTATTTAAGGAAAGGACTCCCAATCAAGACACATTGTTAAAGCATTTTAGAAATTGATTCCCATTTCTATTAGTTGAATGCATAATTTAGTTATTATTAAGTATATGGTCTAATGTTATTATTTGCATTCTGAAAGAGTCAAGAAAATGTAGTATTAGCAATAACTTTATCTGAAAATGTCTGTGCTATAATAAAAGTCTATATAAATCATCTTAAATACTGCATATCAGTTTTTAGTTCATTTTATTAGAAATCTTTGCATTTTCCTATAAATCAAAAAAGGTATTCTTTTATTTTTCCATATCAAAATGTACTCCCTCTGCATGCATGGGAAGAATGACATTTCATAACAGGAATTTTAAAATTCCAAAATTATGTCCATGGTTTAATAAATGACCACAGTGTTATATGCAATTATAACTCACTGTTTGATGTTTCATTTTAATCCAGTTTTCAGTGGACACAAACTCTTCTGGTATAGTAAGGGAAGAAAACGTATAGTACAGGGAAGAAAATGAGAGAATCTTTCTCCTTGGAAAGCTAAATATTTTAGTTAGGTCTAAAAAAGTATGAGCACAAGCCCCATAGCAGTTGTAATGAATGATAAAAGTCATTCTCCAAGGATTTTATATAGTGTGGTCATTTTTCATCACTATTATTTTTCTGTCATTTCTTTAAAAAACCCAGCAGATTGCCTTTTCACGTTACTGTGTGTGACTTTTTGCCCCCTCAAGATTTCTAGGCTATTGCTATCGCAAAAATAATGAAATTTTGCTTAATGTTCTTTTGCTCTTGAATTTTTAAATGAGGAACTCTATACTGCTTACATCTGTCACGATGACCACCACAGGACTTAATCATGAAAGAGAAAAAGGTCTCCCCAATACCGAGCCAACCCATTTATTTTGGAGAACAGTAATTTCACTGGTAAGCAACAATTTCACCATTTCTACAATCCATTTCCACTGGAATGCAGAACGCTTTTGAGATGAATTTGTATAGTGCCACTTAGGTATCGTTTTCCTAAATTCAGATAGTGATCCCTACAGAGTANACTTAATCATGAAAGAGAAAAAGGTCTCCCCAATACCGAGCCAACCCATTTATTTTGGAGAACAGTAATTTCACTGGTAAGCAACAATTTCACCATTTCTACAATCCATTTCCACTGGAATGCAGAACGCTTTTGAGATGAATTTGTATAGTGCCACTTAGGTATCGTTTTCCTAAATTCAGATAGTGATCCCTACAGAGTACGTAGGAATGTTGTAACAAAACTAGTAAGAGTATATAGTATTAATTTATTCTATAAATATTTATCATTTTCTACCAGTAGCCAGGCTTCTCTGGTGGCTCAGATGGTAAAGAATCTGCCTGCCATGTAGCTTGCGGGAGATGTGTATAAGAGACAGCATGAAATATGAGTTATCCATAGGATGCAAGTATTCTGGTC
>SJYA01011833.1:0-12129 GCA_006410615.1 Neotragus moschatus
TTTTTTTTTTTTAACTTACAGGCAATATATATTAATGTTTGTTATACCTCTGTAATGAATATGCCTTTAATTTTTTTTCTTTATATTTTTAGTATTTTCTCAAATTTGAAAGCAATATGTTATGGTTATCTGCCCAGTGAAAAATATTTTTTAAATTGTCTTTTTTTAGGGTTCGGCAAAAGCAGAACAAATATCCCATATTATTTTTGACTCAGGGGAAATCTGATATTTACCCTGAACTCATGGACCTCAGATCTCGGACAACCCCCATTGCAATGAGCTTTGCACAATTTGAAAATCTACTGGTAAGCTGTGCTTGAGTTTTTTAATATTTAGTTTTTGAAAAATGTTTCAGAGTAATAGTAAAATTATATATTACTTTAACATCTGAGTGGTTAGTTTTGACTTATGTATAATGAGCAGATAGCTCTACGTAAAATGAGAATATTAAATTACAGACTGAAAAGCAGTTAAATGACCACTACTAACAAAAACTTTTTTGCAGGCCTAGGGTATGTTTTCTAGTTTACTGTTCTGAGTGGGTTTTGTGAATCATCTAAACTGGTTTGATTTATTAAATTGTAAGAGAAAATTCTAACGTCTTCCTTTCCTGTCCATTCTACTTTACAGAATACTAATATAGAGTATGACCATTTAGAATTTGTAGTTCATGTTACTTTTTCATTAGTAACTTATTTTTCATCTTTTAGGGGATAAATGCACATACTGAAGACCTACTCAGAAATCCATCCTATATTCAAGAAGCAAAAGCTAAGGGACTGGTCATATTCTGCTGGGGTGATGATACCAACGATCCTGAAAACAGAAAGAAATTAAAGGAATTTGGAATTAATGGTCTAATTTATGATAGGTATTTGTTTTTTATGAAAAATTTTCATGGATTGTTAGAAGAGGAAAAGTAGTATAATTATCTTAACATTTATTTGTCAGTAAATTTTTTTCAAACTTTGGAGTATACCACAGTCACTTGGGAAGTTTGTTAAAAATTCAGATTGCTCACTAACCTAGATATATTGACTCATCTTGCAGATGGAGGTGGCTGTGTGCCCTAAACTTGTTCTCTGTCTGTACGAACTTTCTTGGTGGTCTCATCCAGTTCTGTGGCTTTTCATACTTTGTACATCCCCAAATATTTATCTCTAAGTCAGTCTTTTCCCTCCATGAGGGCAAGGCTTTGCCTGTTTTGTTCACTTCGGTATTGCCAGTTTTTGGAACAATACAATAGCTTAAATAATTTGTTTTTAAATAAATTTGCTGGTTATGAGAGATGAAAATGTTGCTTAGTGTAAAAAAATTTGAGGTTAGAAGGTTTACTCTGCTGAGGGGGTTTGGTGGGCTTACTAATACTTGAGCAACATCAAGTGAGTGATAAAATTTGTTACCAGACCTGCTTTAAAAAAATACAGTCCTTGGATTTAGTTCATGTTACTGTTTGTTCTATAAAGTTATATTGCTTACTTAATAAAGCTTTCCCCACCCCTGCTATTTTGTCTGTATTAGTCTTGTCTTAAAACTACAACCCGGATAATGCCTGCCTTTTAAAGTATTTGGTTAATATTTCTTTAAGCTGTGTAATTTATGATTCTTTCTATTAAATGTTTCCATCTAATTAAAGGAAAATTAAAATTTTTAAGTTGTAATATGATGGAAGTCTTTATTTAGCAAATTTTGAGGGAATATTTCTTTGAGGAGGAGGAAGGAATGATTGCAAACATTTTCAGGTAAGAAAAGTATATTGTGAGATTATACCATGTACAGCTGTTGTAGAGTATAGAAATTTTAGTCAGATCCTTCACCTAAAGGGCCCTACTTGATTGTAGCAAACATTGACCTTGCAAGGAAAACAGGAAGATACTGTGTGTGATATATAAAAAGCCAAAACAAAGTGAGTGCTTCCTGGCACAGGGTCAACAAAAATAATTTTAAAGAGGAAGCAAGAGATAGATTTGAGCATGGGTGGTGGTTGTTAAATTTGCTGTGACAGATTTTGCATTTTAGGCAGAGGTGGGAGCAGGCGCCAGGGTGTGTTGAGGGTGTGTGTGGAGGATGTTGAGGCGACCCAGCACTGGGCTTCTGCTTGGGCCCAATGAGAGGTGAGATGTGGACTGGGTTAGAGTCAATTTTTATTATTCTTGGAAGTTTTTTCTTCTTTTTTAAAGAATTTTAGTCAAAGTATTACATGTATGTATATAATCAACCAGACTTATATATATGAACTACATATATGTGTGTCTTCTGTGTGTATGTGTGTGTATGTACATATTTCAAATAGTTCAAGACTAATAACTTAACAGTTCTGGGAATTCCCTTGCGCTCTGTGGTTAGAAGTTAGTGCTTTCATTGCCAATGGCTTAAGTTCAGTTCCTGGTTGGGCAACTAAGATCCTGCAAACAATGAGGTGCAACTAAGAAAAACCTAGCAGTCTTTGCTATCTCATTGTCCCTGAGTTCCTGTGTAAATTTTTTTTTTAGACTGTTTCTTTTGGTATTTAAGGTGCTTATTGCTATTGTTTTTTCATTATCAAATTTAGACATATTGAAGATCTAAATGATTCAGAATCTTTGTTTCATTTTACATGGGGGAAAATTGTGATGTGATGTGATGTGTCAAAACCAGTTCTATTTTTACAAAGCCATTAACAGATTTTAGATTTAATCATGGTTTTGTGATTTATTATCTTATACAAGCTGCTATGCTTAATTTACTGATATTTGGAATTTCTGCATTTGTAGTAATGACTAAGATGGCCTTTAATTTACCTTTATCAGATTATTGTCTAATTTTGACATGAGGATAATACTTGCCTCATATAGTATATTGAGCAATGTTCCCTCTTTGTATACTGTGCCTGCTCAAATTATTTAAAAGAATTTAGTAACAGAACCCACATTTAAAGAACATTATTATTAGATATGAACTCCTTTGTGTGCCCCTCTCTAATTATATTCCCTTACCCCTTCCCTCAGATATAACTGATTATCAGATTATTCTCTTAAAATTTTTTAAATTCTTAGCAGCAGCAGACAATATAACATTTGATTTTTCATGCCTTTAAACTTTATTTGTACTCTTTCCCTACTTGTTACATTCTTAAAGTCAACCCATTTGTTGCATGTTATGATATGTTTCTCTTCATGGCTCTATGATTCTACCACAATTTATTCTACTATTGGAGAATGTTGAGGTGGTTGCCAAAGTTTGGTGTTACACTGTTTGTTGTAAATATTGTTGACCAGGTTACGTGTATAAGTTTCTTTAGGGCAATGACTTACTTAAACCTGTTGACCCCAAACCCAGTTTAAAATGCATTTTACATAGCAACCTAGTTCACATGTAGATATTTAATCTACAAGTGTGTACCTGAAACTATTAAATAAGTTATAATGGTCCCTGAGTATTTATATATGTGTGCTTTTTAAATTTTTGTGCCTTTGGCTTGCACCTTTTCTATGCTAGTTTTAACTTTCTGGATTAATTTTGTGACCCGCTGGTCAGCATAAGGCATTTGTCTGTGGGTTAGGCATTGGAAGTATAACAGGAATATGGGCACATGGAGCAGGCTGTTCTGTGTTTATTCTGTGCTCACTGGAGCCTCCTAAGAGTTCTCAGGAGTAGGCCACCCCAAAATAAACCTGTCAAGTAAAGTGGAAACTGAATCAATAAATGTTAATTGGTTCAGGGCATTCTGTAGGTTTCAAACCTACAGGGGCTCTTTTGAGTGCTAGCCCACAGCAAGCCTGTCCATCCAGTCAGTCTTCTTCAGTAATATTGCTTGACTCCTTTGGGTACAACTGCCATGCTGAGCAACAGTTCTTAGGTCAGAGCTCCTGTTTCCTGTAGTCCAGATCTTTTTCTCTCTTGCTTTACTGTCATTTTTATCGAACATATAGTTCAGTATCTTCTTGAGAAAGGAGGATGGAAAGTCTGAAAACTTGCATGTCTGGAAGTGGCCGGGCATAAAATTCCATGTTAGAAATCATTTTTTTTTTTGGACTTGTAAAAGCATTTCTCCATTATCTTCACAATTCCATTGTGCTGTTAAGAAATGTGAAACCATGTTGATTCCTACTCCCTCACATGTGATTTGTTTGCTTTCCTGAAGTCTGGAGAATCTTCGCTTTTGTCTCTAGTGTTCTAAATTTTCATAAAGATGGTCTTGTGGGTCTGGTTTTACCCATGTGCTAGGCACTTGGTATCTTTTTTGATTTTCTTTATAGAAATCCTTTCATTTGTATATTATATACTCTTTGACCAGATTTAAATTCTTAGCTTTTTTCCTATTTTATATCTTTGTCTTTTTGTTCTACTTTCAGAGATTTCCTCAACCTTGTGTCCACTGATCCTGTTGAGTTTTTCATATCTGCTGTTGTGCTTTTAATTTTCAAGAACTGTCTTTTCTCCTCTGAATGCTCTTTTTTCTATATGTATTTAAAAAATTCTGTTCTCATTTGATGAAATTACTATTTCTCTGAAATCATTAAGGATCACTTACAAAATTTTTTTTCTTCTCTTTTGCTCACTATCTTACATGTTAGAAGCTTTCCTCAGATATTTAGAAATCCTTGGTTAAGGAATTGGAATCTAAAAGGCTTGTTGGAAACTCTTGAGTGTATGAATATGGCTTGTGAAATCTCACTGTGGAGTAATCTGTGTGACCCCTTTGATCATACATCTATCATTAGATTAAAAACTTTGTTTTTTGATTGGTCAGATTCCTCATAGAAGACAGTAATATATTGTACTTAGAGGATATAAGTGTGGCTGCTCAGTTTCTTGGAGTCAAGAGAGGAAAGAGAGATGGGTGAAGGGCAGGTCTCTGTGTTTAGAATTTGTTGTATTTGTACCATCTCTCATTTCCCTGATGCTGATGGCCATTTCGTAAAATGTCGCAAACTCTCTCATGTAGTCTTCTCCTTTATTCGACCTGGACCAAGTTGGGCAGGGGCTGCCTTCACAGCAGGGAGTTAAATGGAAGAGAGAACCATGTGCTACTGCTCAATCTTCACCCCATCCTCCCATCTGTGAGCACCTTCCTCCCCCCACCCAGTTCCTGAGGAGTTTGGGCTACTTTTAATGCACGCTTTTCATTTTTTCAACTACTAGCTTGTGGTTTGGACTTTTCTATTCTGCTAATTGAAGTACTTTATTACTTATGCATTTGTTTTCCAGCTTCCAAAATTTTGTTGCTGTGTCTCTTTGGTTTTTCTCATATTTAGTGAATTTTCTCTCATACCCTTATTTTATTTCTAACAGGATATAAGGAGTGAACTTAGATGCTTCTATTCAGTCTGATACCTTGATCCAGAGATCACTTTTCATTATTTTAAACATGCCTTTAATTAAGTCTTTGTGTTAGAATAGTGAAATATTTCATAAAATCAATACTTGAAAAATCTTGTTTAAGAAAATTCTCCCTATTCGGATGCCATAGCAGTCTCCCAGGTGGCTTAGTGGTAGAGAATCCACCTGCCAATGCAAGAGACGCAGGAGATTTAGGTTCAGTCCCTGGGTTGGGAAGGATCTCCCGGAGGATAGTATTCTTGCCTGGAAAATCCCATGGACAGAGGAGCCTGGCAGGCTACAGTCCATGGTGTCGCAAAGAGTATGAGCACTGCTGAGTGGCTTGATGTCATAAAGAGTTATAAAAGTGCCTCATGTAAATTGTCTGGTTTTTTACATTAAACAGTGAAAGGCCTGCCTTGCTGTGCTGGTGGGCAATGCTAGTACCATTATTGTCACTTGGGGCTCTCAACTCTAGATACATCTGTTAGTACTACATAGCTTTAGCATAATTTTCACACTGCTGAGTTCTTTATTTTTTTTAATTTAGTGTTTTGGCTGCATCACGTGGCCTGTGGGATCTTAGTTCCCCAACCAGGGCTGGAACCCATGTACCCTGCAGTGGAAATGTGGGTTCTTAACTGCAGAACTGCCAGGGAAGTCCCGAGCAGTCCTTTTCATCTTGATCTTTAGTTGCTTGAAGTTAGAATCGGGTATGATTTCCAACTCTACCTTGTAATAACTTCCCATCTGTCAGATAAGGCATTGCTGATTGAAGAAAAGATACTTGAATAATCACTAGTAAGCTACAGATTTCATTTTCTGATTCAATTTATAATTAGCTCTTTTGCTTCAGGGTTACAGAAAGGCAGTGAGTAGACTAGAAGAAGAGAAATGTTTTTAAATAGAACTGATGCTTACATCTTTTAAAGAAAAAATTAAGACTTTGTAGTATAGGTGTTCTAGGCATTCTGTAGGTTGTGAGATCCTAAGTAAGCCATAAAATTACTATTTTATGTTTTGTGTTTGTCTCATCATAGGATATATGATTGGATGCCTGAACAGCCAAATATATTCCAAGTGGAGCAGTTGGAACGCCTGAAGCAAGAATTACCAGAGCTTAAGAGCTGTTTGTGTCCGACTGTTAGCCGCTTTGTTCCCTCATCTTTGTGTGGGGAGACTGACATTCTTGTGGATGCCAATGGCATTGATAATGTGGAGAGTGCTTAGCATTTACTGGGTGGAGACCATTTGGGGCATGCACCGCTATTCTGGGTATTCACTTTTCATCACTAAGCACTGTTTATGCCTTTTAGGTTTTCAGTCCAATGAAGCAATAATGAAGTATTTTCTATTTCATTATGGTTCTTGCTAGAATTTCAAGTATGCTATTTAAATCACTTGGCCAGGTATAATTACCAGTCAATCTCTTTATGAGAATATTTATTGGTTGGTAAATATTTTAAACTAAATATGTAAATGTATAATGTTAAACATAGAATTTTGGAATTAGCTATATAAATATCTCATATTTACACTTACTACAGCTTTTTATTTGATCAGGTCGGAAATACTTAGCACTCAGAAGACCATGACTATGCATAATTATACCTGACCATGGGAAAAATAAGTACCTCAAATGCATGTATTTGCACTGGTGATTCCAACTGCACAAACCTTTGTGCCATCTGTGTGTATAATGTATTTTTCACATGAATTGACATGCACACCATTTTCATTCAGTATGAACCTTGAGGCTGCTGCCATTTTCCCATTTAACCAAACCAATACCTGTGTAAATAGCCTAAAGGTGATCCTTGAAAACTTGTTTCATAAATCTTTCAGAAGTTATTTTGCATAAATATTAAAATTCCAAAAAGCTGCAGGGTAACTTAATGTACAAAATATTACAAGTATGGATTGCAGACTTCATACAATAGATGATAATGTATAAATTCTATTGAATGCATGCTTTCTGTTTTAAGCATGAGACTGTACACGTTTACTGTAAGTCCTTGCATCTGTGGTGCTAGGTGAGTGTGAGAAGGTGTCAAGGACTGAAAAAATATTGTGTTGCCTAAAAAAAGGAAAAAAAAGTTGTCTGTAGGCATGTTAAATATGCTTAAGTGTGTCTCTCACTACCTATTACACACCAATTGCTTTGTGGATTTGTTTTATGTATGTGTGTGTTGTACAGTAGATAAAACCCTGTGCAAAAAATAAATGTCCTGAATTCTCATTGGTATTCTTTATTGGTTAATGAATATCATGCATGTAGTTTATTTAGAAATGTAGAAGATTCTCCTGTATGTGTATGCGTATTATTAGGATTATACAAAGGTTTCTTTCATTAGAAGCAGATTGTTTTGGCATAACTAACTTAAGAGTGAATGTTAAATAAAATACACAGATTTATTTTCTTCATTATAAAATGAAATTTCAAGATGTTACTTTTGTAGAATTGGTCCTTTACTATTATTATGAGATATTGGAATTAGTGTCCACCCTGAAAGGATGGCGTATTTGCATACAGCTTTTACTTTATGTAGGCAGTTTATTCATTACTGATACGATTTGGTAGTAGCTGAGAACCTAAAACTTGGGTTGTATGTTGTATCTTTACTTTTTTAAGCTGAGTAATGCAGTTTTGATCCGATCTTAATTGTGTGAAGATAGGCTTTAAAATCCTGTGGTACTGTGTTTGTAACACTGATATTTAATGGAAAATAGGAAATAGAATTTTCTGCAGGGATTTTATATACTTTTCTCATGTTGAAAGAGATTTTGCAACACTTCGTGTGGAAATTAACTTGGTGTGAATTAGGCACTTTTAGAAAACTTCTGAAAAAGACTTACTTTTTTGATCTACAGACCTGGTGTAATACAATTACCATTACTTTATGATAACTTGATTAGCCATATGTGTATTTCTAGTCCTGTTTGTTTGCTCCTCCCCTGTGCCTTTTTATTTCCAGCTCCATTTTGAAGACTTGCAGATCATGAATAGAAAGAAGAGGAACAGGAAAGGAAGTGATACAGGGGTCAGTTTCCTCAACAGTATAATTTGCTGAGTAGAGCTTACAGCCACTGCTTGTGACAAGGACAGAACCTCACTCCTCACTTTCTCCTGTCTCTTTCTGACCTTATAAACACCAGGATTAGTAGATGATTAACTCATAGCTAGCAGTAGCTTCCCTTTTTATAGGACTAAGTCCTGGCTTCCATATCGCTAGCTGTTGCCCCATACACTCTGCTCTAGCTACACTGTGCCTGTGTTAGGCCCTCGCCATGCCGTATTCCCACACTGCTCCCTGTCTGTAGCCATGTGCCTTGCCTGGAAGCCTTTTCTGCCCCTGATACTTTCTCCTTGCTCACACTCATTTCTCCTTTAGCCCTTTGTCAACCTCTCTGCTGCACCCTTGCCAAAACTTAGGAAGGGATGAATCCACCTTTTTTTACTCCATGGCCGAATGTTCATTCCTTGATCATGTCATGCATTATGGTCCATTCTTGGTAGACACAGTTAATGTATGCCTCACCACTCTGCAGCCTCTTCAAGGGTAGGGACATTGTTTCACAAATTTTTATTTCCATAATGCATGGGGACATAGTAGAAAAGAAGTGTTGGAATTCTGAGGATAATATAATTTGTGTCAAATGTACTTTTGAGTTAAGAGATTTAATTTACTAAGAATGTAAACTTTTGAGTTGGTTTACATTTTGGCAGTGAGTTGGTTTACATTTTGGAAGTTGGAATAGTTTATTAATGTCAATTTTAAATGTAGAAGTATAATGTTAAATTATTTTATATGTTTTGGAAATCGAGTGAAATGTTTGAAAAAATGCTGCCATTGTTCTTTGATATCTTTTCCATTATCTGGAATTATGTACTGTAACTGAATGTAAATATGAGGAACACAGTGCATTCCTGTGTCAGTGGTGCCTGAGGGCTGCTACCACCACCTGTTTACCTCTCTTCCATTGCTCCTTGTGGCATTTGTCTTTCTTCTTCCCTCCGAAGCCCATACTTAGGCCTACCTCAGCACCGCTTTCCTTGACTTCCTTCTGCGTTCAGCTCAGGTGCCACCTCCTCAAAAACCATTCCTCTGCTTTTGATCAGAATCATGATGCAAACAAGTACAGACAGCCTCTAAATCTCACAATTCTGCATCTAGGGTAGTAAACCCGGACAAGATAACTGACTTACTGGGTTGGGACTACAACTGGCTTTATGATTCCTAGCCGCATGTTCTTGGACAATGCTGCCCTCTGAATTTTTGTGGCATTTGTTAGCATATGCTTTCTTGTAGTCCCACTTGTTATGTGCCTGTTCTATTTCCCTTATAAGATTGTAAGCCCCTTAAGGGCAAGGACTTTGCATTTCTAGCACTACCATAGTGTTCTATACTTAGATATGAACTAGATGAATAAATGGCGGAGACTACAATCCTAGTTTCCTAACTCAGATTGTTTCACAGTATACATATNGCATATGCTTTCTTGTAGTCCCACTTGTTATGTGCCTGTTCTATTTCCCTTATAAGATTGTAAGCCCCTTAAGGGCAAGGACTTTGCATTTCTAGCACTACCATAGTGTTCTATACTTAGATATGAACTAGATGAATAAATGGCGGAGACTACAATCCTAGTTTCCTAACTCAGATTGTTTCACAGTATACATATGTTTTTGTATGGTGTGCAACCATGTTGTCTGGAGTGTGTGTGCATGCATGTGCATGTATGTTGGCATATTTAAACATGGAGTTCTCACTCCACTCACAGTTTCTTGGGGTCACTTAGTTTATGGGCTGCCATAACTAATTTTCTCCTCCGTGCTGAATGAGGACAGTCATGGGAATGTGTGGCAGATAAGGTAGTTTTCTCCCAGGCCTGTCCCTTTTCTAGGGCAGTATACCTATATCCTGCAGTGGGTGGCTGAATCAGGTACTGCCTTGGCTAGGACTTGCATGACCGGTGGGGCCAGTGCTCATGAGTCTTGAGGGGCCATCATTATCCTTTGTTCCTTGACTCTCCATACCCTGACTGCATTCCTCCCCCTACTCTGGACACACATATATTATCACTGGCTTGGTACTCTAGGTTGACAGTGGAGTTCTATTCATTTAGATTTGAATACAAGTGATTTACTCTGTTTTAGGTTTGGATCATGTACTTTTGGGGTAGAAAGAAAGTATAAATACTAGAAGTAATGTATTTGGTGTTCATGAGTGGAAATTTATCAGAATAATCTCTTAGTGGGTATATATTGAGAAATGGACTTGAAATGTTTTTAAAAGAAGCATATGATTAAGATCCACAAGTATGTATTGGAGGAAAGCTCATGGATTGGAATAAAGTTTTCATAAGGCTCTCAAGCCCTTGCAGAATGGGATGGTGGTCAGTTTAGGGCACAGCCTTTGTAAACTCAGAGACCAAAGTAGTAGTATGTTCAGAGAGGATCATGGAGCCATCCCAACAATGGAAAAGGATTTAAGTATGTCAGAGGCTTTGCATCCTTATAGGAGATAAAAGTTCGTTGATGATTTTTAAGGAAAATGACATGGTGAAATGAGTTTTTAAATAATGAAGAAAGTAGTGTTAGTATAGGAATAATAAACCACTGGTGGCTCAGTGGTAGGGAATCCGCCTGGCAACACAGGAGATGCAGGTTTGACCCTTGGGTTGAGAAGATCTAGAGAAGGAAATGGCATGGACTCTAGTATTCTTGCTTGAAGTCCCATCAACAGTCCATGGGGTTGTGAAAGAGCTGGATATGACTTGGCAATGAATGGAAATAATTTGTCTAGTCCTCTACTAAATTGATCCAAACATACCTCTGCGTTTTTTCTCAGAAAACAAATACATGTGGGATGAATGAACTGAAACTTGCAGAACCAAATTACATAATTTCATGGGGAAGAAACTAAACCTTAGTACACTAAATTCTATGTTACCCATGATTTCAAATGTATTTTTCTGTAGGCCAGACCTCTCTAAGCCCCAGATTCATATATCCAGTTGTCAGTTTGCATCTCCACTTGGAGATACAATGGGCATCTCACATTTAACACACCTCAACAAAGAGTTTTCCTTCCTTTCACCAAACCTCCTCACATCTCACCACCTTCAGTGTTATGTCCAACACTGTATGGTCTAAATCACAGCATATTAAGCAGAGACAATATTTTTTGCTGACCAAGGTCTATGCAGTCCAAACATTTTTCCANCCTTCAGTGTTATGTCCAACACTGTATGGTCTAAATCACAGCATATTAAGCAGAGACAATATTTTTTGCTGACCAAGGTCTATGCAGTCCAAACATTTTTCCAGTAGTCACGTACATATGTGAGAGTTGGGCCATAAAGAAGACTGAGTGCTGGAGAACTGATGCCTTCGAATTCTGCTGCTAGAGAAGACTCTTAAGAGAGTCTATGGGACTATGAGGAGATCAGTCAATTTTAAAGGAAATAACCCTGAATATTCATGGGAAGGATTGAAGCTGATAACTTGACAGATTCATGTCGTGTGATGGTAAGAGCCGGTTCACTGGAAAAGACCCTGATACTGGAAAAGACTGAAGACAAAAGAACGGGGCAGCAGAAGTTGAAATGGTTAGGTAAAATCACCATCTCATTGACTTGAATCTGAGAAAACTCTAGGAGATAGTGGAGGACAGAGAAGCCTCGCATGCTGCAGTCCATGGGGTCACAGAGAGTTGGAACACAACCTTGTGACTGAACAACAGAGCAATCACAGAGGTCCTACACTTTTGCCCAGGGTACCAACTTTTCTCCTCTCTGCTTCTTGGACAGGAAGAGTGCAGAGGA
>SJYA01011834.1:0-11983 GCA_006410615.1 Neotragus moschatus
GCCTCCGGAGCCGGGAAACCGAGGCCTAAGGTCCCCTGGCCACAGGGTCCCAGGCCCTCTGGTCAAGGGCTCCCTGGTCTCGCAGACCCACGTGCCCCGCTCGGAGACCTGCAGGGACCGTGGACCCCAAAGTCAAAGGCTTGACAGATCTATTTTTTTGTACAAAAGGAGTCCCTGGCGCTATTTAATGATCTGAAAAGCAAAGTGCCCGGGTCATCTTAGGGAAGAATCTTGTGTGTACAAAGTAGGAACAACGCCTGAGAGCTCCGGGGGGCTTCCTGCTTGGTTGGGCAGATACCAGCACCATCCCAACCTGGGGTGCCCTGCCCGCCTGGCTTGGGGTCCCAGGGTCCCACGCGGTGACCTCACAGGCAGGCAGGCCACACTGTACCCTGCAGGGTCAGGACTGTGAGCTGTCCATCTTGGTGGGGCCCCCGGCCCTAGGGACCTCAGCACAGGGACCACATGTCCCACATATCAGATCTCCCTTTATTGACAGGCAAAGCAGAAGCACGAGGGCTCCAGCACGAGGCCGCAGGACTGACACAGCCCTGACGCCTGCTGCGTGTGCAGGGGATGTCAGGGCCAGTGGCCTCAGAGTGGCACTCCACACTGGGCCCCAGCAGGCCTCCCTGGCAGGCTCGAAGAGCTGAGGAGCTAGGCACTCCGAGACGGAGCCACGGGAGGACTGGCTTCAGGGTGGAAACTTCCCCCCATCTTGGTCAGGGAGCTGGGGTGCTGAGGAGTCCTCGGGCGTTCTGGGGGAGCCAGACCTCAGTGCCGATGCCGAAGTGAGGGCTCATCCTCCTGTTAGTGAACAGCACGTGGTCAAAGTCAAGGTGGGGGCAACCCTGGAGGGCAGCAGGGAGGGAGCAGCTGGCTTGCTCTGGAGCCCGCCCTCAGCGCGTGTGGCTCAGCCAAGGGGCACGGGGTGTCCAGGCAGCTCACCGAGTCGCAGCCCTGGTCGGCTGGGGCGCTTTGGAAGTCAACGTGCGCGTCCTTGGGGCCTCCCGGCAGCACCTCCTCGTACTCAGTCTGGTAGTCAGACTCATCTGGGCAGAGAGCGGGGCCACGTGGGACCCTCCTGAGAGCAGGGGCAGGGGCCATACACAGCCAGGGGTCCCGCTGTGCAGCCAACCAGGTCTAGGGGCTGCCAGAGGCAGCCTGGTGCCCAGGGCAGCTTACTGAGAGTGAGGGTCAGGAGGGGACGCTGCCACCCCCCCCCCAGCTGTTGGGCACGTATATCTCGGGATCCAACTCACCGTCCCCTGCAGCCACCTTGGCAGGCTCGATACGCGATACAATCTCAGCCAGGTCCGTGAAGGAGGCGTTGGGGCAGGTGAGGGCCTGGGGGCAGAGGCGATGAAGGCACCTGACCTGCTCCTGACTGCACCTGCCCTCTCTCCCTGCGGTCCCAGCCTCGAGTCAAGTCGGAGGGGAGTGTGGACGATGGGTGGAGTCCCAAGCAGCCCCACCCCAGTACCTTCCTCCCACCAGAGCACTTCCGGGGGGAGAGTCAGAAGAGGCCCCTGCCGTCCGGCCCCTGGGAGGGACAGGGGACGCCTGCCCTCCTGAGTGGCTGAGCGGGGGTGCCAGGTGCCACGGGGGAGGACCGGCACCAGGGGCCGGCCACGGCGGGGGCGCGGCTGCCTGCTCGGGCACTCACGTCGCTCGCCTTCGTCCTGCTCGTGCCCTGCCGGTCCTGCAGCATCTTCTCCAGCACGCCGCTGCGACCCCAGGTGTCGAACACTGTCCGCCCGTGCTGGTGCCCAACCTCCTGCACACACACGGGAAGCCCGTGACGGGAGTGGGAGCACAGGGAGGCCCAGGGGCACAGCCGGCCTGGACACTCACACAGATCTCATCAAACTTGCTGAACTCCAGGGTGCCGTAGCCGTCAATCGGGGGGCACAGGTACTCGCAGTACTCACTGCTCTTCACCATCTCCAGCTGCCGGACACAGCACACGTAGGCCAGGCGCGTCTGGATCTCAGCCATGTTCAGCACCTGCCAGGCCGCAACACTGAGTGTGGCCGTCCTGTCCCCATGTGGCTCCTGGCCTCAGTGTGGGCACAGCCACTGTGTCCTCCCTGGCCCATCCATCCCCGCCCTCCCCATGGGGAGACGACTTCTGCTGGACTTGGGGAAGGGGGCTGGGCATCCACGCATGTCCCCTCCCCAGAGCTGGTCCCAGGCAGGCAGGGACCATCCCCTGCTGGGCCCAGAGCCTGGAAGACACTACTCCCTCCCTGCCCGTCTCAGGGTCTCAGGGACATGGGCACCAGGGCGTGGGGAGGAGCGGCCAGAGCAGGCAAGGCTGGGCCCACCTTGACCTTCGTGGCCAAGGGATTCCAGCGCTTCCACAGGAGCCACCATCCCGAAAGCGTGTCCCCGTAGTTGGTGAGGTCTGTCTCATCCCAGCTGCCCACGTCAATGGCGATCACCACCTTTGCCCCCATTGACCTGGCCACATCCGCTGGGGAGGAGGTGGCCTAGTGACCAGTGGGGACAGGTGTGCAGAGCCCTTGGTGGGAGCACAGCTGAGGGGAGGCTGGGGTGGAGAGATGGGTGGGGGCAGAGCCTGCCTGAGAGGCGCTGGGGAGCACGCGGGCCTGGGGGGCGGGTCTCCTCTCCACTGTCACACTGGGGCCTGTGCAGGGGCTGGCGAATGCAGAGCTGTCCAACAGGTGGCCGGCGTGCCCCAGAAGGGGCTGTGCCAAGCAGCCCCGACACCTGCAGGCTGTTAGTTCTCGCTGTGGGCACAGATGGGCCCTAATTGCACCGACCGCCACCTGGCCTTGCTCTGAGCTCGGAGGAGCCGGCAACGGAGCCATCTGCGGGCAGCGTGCCTGCGTGCCTCCTGTACTGCCCCGCCCACGGGCACACAGGGCCGGGGGGTCAAGGCTGGTGGGCGCCCCTCCCCACCCACTCAGTACCTGGGAGGCTGTTGATGTAGCCCCCACCCATCAGCAGGTGCCCGTCTTTGGGGTCGCAGAGCGGGGGCATGTAGCCCGACAGGGACATGCTGGCACGCAGGTACCTCCACAGCGATCCTGGAAGGGCGCACAGAGGGCTCCAGGAGAGGGAAGCAGACCTCCGCGGCTGTCAGCTCAGAGCCTTGCCCAGACAGGTCCTGAGCCCCCCTGCACACCTGGCCCGGCAGAGGGCGCCAGGCCGGCAGAGGACGCCCTTCCTGGGCACCCTCCTCGGAGGAGGAGATGGCGGGCGGACTTGCTCCGGGGCCCCCCACGTCTTCCCTGGCTACGACCTTCTGCCGGCTCTGCCGCCCCACTCGCTTCCAACCAGACTCACTTCAAGTGGCTCCCCAACGCTCTGGCCTGGAAAAGGGCCCTCAGCTGCCCACCAGGAGTCGGCTTTCCCAGGGATCCGCATGGAGCAGTGCCAGACCCGGAGTGCAATCTGCACACCGCCATGACCCACTCTGCCCCCCGTTTCCACTGACCCTGCAGCCTTCGGGCCGCAGCAGAGTCCTCTTGTTCAGACCTCCCCGAGTCCCTTGCCTCCTCGGGGGGCACCCCTTCCCTGGAGCCGCTGCGCCCCGGCTGGGAGCGTGCGCCCTGGGCGGAGACACCCACCGTCCGTGTGGACCCGCACGGCAGGGGCGGAGATGTCTGTGCTGACGGCGAAGTACGGGAGCCACAGGTCCTGTGAGGAGACAGGACTCAGACGGCCGACCCAGGCTGCCAGCCCTTGACGCCCAGGGCCCAGGCGTCTAGACCCAGGCAGGCAGAGACCATGGACTCTGCCAGGGCTCCCAGGGCAGCCCCTGCCCGGGGGGGGGGCACCTCAATCTGCCTGTCCTTGAAGACACTGGAGATGCTGCTGTTGAAGCCAGCCCCCGAGAACATGGAAGTGAGGGGGTAGGTCAGGTCCAGCATGGTCTTCACCATCGACATCATGTCCTGGGGGGGCACACAGGGCACACGTGAGGCCCCTGCAGAGGAGAACTGGTGCACACCCCTGCCTGTGGGCACAGGCAGCAGCCAACCCCGCGAGGCCACCAAGAGCCTGCGTCAGGAGAAGGGAGTGGGCACATGGGCACACCTGCTTCCTGCAAGCAGAAGAGGGGCCTCCTGGAAGCACCCAGGGCCTGGGGGGAGCAAACACCACGGCCTGAGTGGCAGGGCCTGGAGGTCCCAGGGGAGCAGCCGTTGACCCCTGGCAGGCTTGACCCACTGGGCCCTTGCTGCCCGCTCAGAAGGGCCTGCTCTGGGCATGCTGGGATGAAGCCATCCAGGCCCAGGGCTGGCTGCATGCCCACCGCTGCCCAAGCCTGGGTGCCGGGGCAGGCGCTCCATCCCCCTGACAGAAGCAGGGCCCTGCCGAGGACCTCACTGCCAAAGCCCCAGGACACCGAGGAACAGCAGCCCGCCCTCCTCAGTGAGGCTGGACAGCTCGGCCTGTGAGCACAGGACCAGGAGCGCCTGACCCCTCAGGGCTCGGGGTGAGGAGGAAGGGGCCTCCTCCCTCCCCAGACAGACCCGGGAGGGGAAAGCTCAGGCAGGGGCTGCAGGTGGAGGCGGGACGTGCCCAGGCACTCACGTGGGGACCAGGACGAGCAGGAGCACACGTGCTCTTGGAGGACAGGGACCCAGGCGGCCTGGCATCCCCGGGCTCCTCTGTGGCCAACAAGCCCCTCCCTCCTGAGGAAGGCCCTGCTCAGCACCGACCCCCACGCCCCTCCAAGGGCCCACAGGCAGGGCCGCAGGGCGGCCCGCAAGTTCCAGCCAGACACCCGCGCAAGGGCTGCCCAGCAGGCTCCCGTGGCCCAGCACACACTCAGGACGGCAAACCATCAGGCCCAAAGCTCCATGGCTGTTCCCACAGCCCCAGACCAGCAGGGCAAAGAGGGACCAGGGCTGTCTCTGGTCCCTCACTGTCCCCTGGGGCCACTGCCCTTGCAGGCTGTCCTCAGTGACAGGAGCCTCGGGGACATGTGCACTGGGCAGACGACCTGCTCTGAGAGCTTCTGCACAGAACACGACCGGCTCCTTTTCTTTTAAAAATGAGAATGTGCTTCTGAGCCCTCTCATAGCCTCAGCCAGGGCTCCGTCCTGCTCCCCAAGACAGGCAGAGCCCTTAGGAGGGCGGGGGACGTGCCCCTCTGTTCTGCCCGGGCCCCAGATTCTGGCCTGTCCTCTGGCACCCGTTCACTACAGGGCCCACCGTGTCAACAACGTGTACTTCTTACTCTGACATCTGGGGTCTCACACACCCAGGGAGAGAGAGACAGCCCAGGGCCCACCCAGCCCTTCCAGAGTCCACACCCAACCCCCTCTCTACCCCACACGCCAAGCCTGAATACCAGGGACAGATGCCAGACAACAGAGGACAGCCCCAAGCCCCAGCTCTGCAGGGGCTCTGCAGAGCCCTCTCAGGCTGTGCCCTGCCCTGCCCCGCCCTTGCTGCACAGACCCCCAGGCCAGGCCTCCCCCGCCTGCCTACCAGCACTGGTGCCCCGGTGGGCGTGGAAGTGCGGTGCAGGTCCTCAGTCACCGTTAGCAGACCAGGCGCCAGAGCCCCCGCCCCCAGCACCAAAGCCCTCGCGGCTCCCCAGCCACGCTGCAGAGCCGCCTGCAGGGGGCGCCCGTCCCCAGGGCCCTGCCGGCTCTGCCCTCACAGGGCCTCACCTCCGCCCACTGCTTGGCCCGGACACGGATCTGGCTGTAGCTGCGCTCCTCCGAGCACAGGGCGCCCACGAAGGCCCCGATGGACGTCCCTCCGACCACGTCCACCGGGATGCCGCATTCCGTCAGGGCCCGGATGACGCCCACCTGCGCGCAGCCCCTACGCCAGCAGGAGCAGGAAGTCAGTGTCCACTCTGCCCGCCAGGACCCTGGACGGCCGTCCTGTCCTGCCCAGCCCTCAGCGCCCATGTCCTGCACACATCGTGGGAAGTGTTGCAATGGCGGCAACTCGGACAGGGGCAGCGACGCTCCTGAGCAGCAGCCGGCGCTCAGCCTCCTTGTGGGCGCGCTGGGGCTGGCTCTGGGTCAGGCAAAGGCTCGTCTCTCCACTTCTGCGGGGCATCCACCACAGAACCAGAGACACCACTAGGGAGGAGCAGAGACCCCAGGGCTGCAGCGGGCGTAGGGACAGATGGCAGGAGCAGACGGAGAGAGCGGGGCCTGAGAGAGGGAGGTCGGGAAGGTCTAGAACCAACGACTGACATCCAGCCTTGGGTTCAAGAAGCTTTCTAAATGCAGAGCATACATGCAAAAAGCAGACCATTCCTTCACCTTGAAAACCCAGAGTGAAGAAAACTTTAGACCATACTGAGAACACAAAGGCATGTTACCTCCAAGGGGCAGCACCCAGAGCTATGCCCTGCCCGCGCGGGCTGGGAGGCTGCGGCCTTGCCACCCGCCCCTTCTCAGACAGCGTCTGCTGGTCCATAAGTCAGGAAAGAAACAACAGCTTAAATCGAAGAGGGCAAAATTAAGGAAATAATAAAGACCAGAAATTAACGAACCAGAAAATAAACATATAATAGACGGGACCCTGAAAGCTATAAGTAGGTGCTTTGAAAAGATGAATTCAGTTGATAGCTCCTGGTAAGACTGATCCAGAAAAGTAAAAACGGGGGGAGAGATGTGGGGGTAGGGCAGAGGAGGAGGGAGACAGGCAGCTGTCGTAAGAAACCTCAGCGCTAAAGAAGGGAGCAGCGCACAGACATTCCAGTTAGGAAGTTAACAGCAACCTCGTGCCTTAAGCAGGAAAAGTCAGATAAAATGGACACGTTCATAGCACAGCTTGCCAGCCCCGGCAATAAAAGCAGAGGGCCCGGATCGCCCTACAGCCGTCAGAACAGCGGGTTTTAACTCTTGAGTCCTCTCAGAATTTCATGTCCAGAACTGCACTAAGCATAAAGAATCGCAGGAGCCACGTGAGACCTTCCAGACAGCAGAGGCGGCAGACAGGCCGGCCTGCACTTCAGCCGAGGACAAGCACAGCCCACCGCCTGCAGACCCGGGGGCCTGGCAGACACGGCGGCCTGGCAGACACGGCAGGGCCACAGGCCGCAGAGTCTGTCCCAGGGAGGTGGCGCTAGAATCACTCAGTGTGATCCATCGTATGAACAGAATAAAGGAGTAAATCACAGAATCCCACAGACCCAGAAAAACAAGCCCCCGCGATAAAAACTGGTCGGCTGAGAACAGAAGGCACGCCCTCAGTCTGGTACAGGGCGTCTCAGAGACCAGCAGCGGCGCGGCACTCAGCCATTAAAGGGGGTGCGGTCCTGACGCTGCGGGCAAGGCAAGGGCTTGCTCGACACCTGTAGGAAGCTCTAACCAGTGCAACCAACGAGGAGAAGCAAAGGCATGTACGTACTTTGGAGAGAAAGAGGAAACGCTATCTTCATTCCTGGAAGGTGTAACTATACATATAGAAAATGCAGAAGAACTACAAGAGAGGAAATGGAAGACGTGAATTTACCAAGGTCGTAAGACGATGCATTTACAAATACCGTCTGTACTTCTACATGCCGGCGACAGACGATTTAAAATGAAATTTAAAGCAGACCACCTTCAATAGCAAAATCCCACAAAGTACTCGGATGATTCTAAACTTTACATGGAGGTGCAGAGGAATGAGGACGATGAAAACAGTTTTAGGAGAGGGAGGGCGAAGGGGNTCTACATGCCGGCGACAGACGATTTAAAATGAAATTTAAAGCAGACCACCTTCAATAGCAAAATCCCACAAAGTACTCGGATGATTCTAAACTTTACATGGAGGTGCAGAGGAATGAGGACGATGAAAACAGTTTTAGGAGAGGGAGGGCGAAGGGGTCACCCTGCCTGATGATTTCCTAGAGGCACCCTGCAAAGCCAGGGCGAGGGCGAAGGCGCACGGCACGGTCAGGACAGCAGGCCCCAGCGCAGCCCACACTGGGGCAGGTGCGGGCATCTGAGCCAGGCGCTGTGGCAGCTTAGCAGGGAGGGAGCGATGTGAGAGAGAAGACCCTCACCCACTGAGAGCTCCGCCACTCAACAGGCGGCAGCTGTGGGTGGATCACAGGCCCAGAAGCACAAGCTTCGAGAGGATGAGGCCCCGGCAAGAGATCCCCAACTCCAGAAGTTAAACTGTAAGAACCTGGGAAATCCCACTTCACCAGGTTAAAATAAGCTCATCAAAAAAAGCCACTAGGAAAGCTGTGGTCCAGATACACGATGGAGTATTGCTCAGCCATTAAAAGCAATACATTTGAATCAGTTCTAATGAGGTGGATGAAACTGGAGCCTATTATACAGGGTGAAGTGAGCCAGAAAGGAAAACACCAATACAGTATACTAACACATGTATATGGAATTTAGAAAGATGGCAGTGTTAAACCTGTACGCGAGACAGCAAGAGAG
This sequence comes from Neotragus moschatus, assembly GCA_006410615.1. Taxonomy (NCBI): domain Eukaryota; kingdom Metazoa; phylum Chordata; class Mammalia; order Artiodactyla; family Bovidae; genus Neotragus; species Neotragus moschatus. The sequence continues at coordinate 8,382 of SJYA01011834.1, forward strand.
ACACAGATGTGTAGAACAGCCTTTTGGACTCTGTGGGAGAGGGAGAGGGTGGGAGGATTTGGGAGCATGGCATTGTAACATGTATGATATCATATATGAAACAAATTGCCAGTCCAGGTTCGATGCAGGATACAGGATGCTTGGGGCTGGTGCACTGGGACGACCCAGAGGGGTGGTACGGGGAGGGAGGTGGGAGGGGGGTTCAGGATGGGGAACACGTGTACACCTGTGGTGGATTCATGTTGATGTACGGCAGAACCAATACAATACTGTAAAGTAATTAGCCTCCAATTAAAATAAATATACATTTTTTAAAAAAGCCACTAGGAAACAAGTCACAGACTGGAGACAGTCTCAGTAATGAACACATCTGGCAGAAGACTTGTATCCAGACCACACACAGCCCCTCCAGCAACACACAACCCCTCCAACAACACACAGCCCTCCAGCAACACGGCAGAGGACACGCCGCCGGGGAAGGAGGCCCCGGAGCTCGGCTTCAGGGATGCAGTCCAGGCCCCAGGGGCACCAGGAGCATGGCCACGCTCGCCCTGACAAGGCCAAGGGCGACGGAAGCATGGGCAGCCCGGGCTCACACAGCCTCTGGGGTGTTGGACGTATTCAACTGCTCCGGGCAGAGGCAGTCCGCTCCTGGGTGTTACCACACAAGGAAGACTCGTGTGCAAACGCTGACAGCCCTTCTGTGCTCAGCAGCCAAGCCTAGAGCACAGCCCAGATGCCGCTGACAGGAGGGTGCCAGCAGTGTGGGGCCCAGAGTCCAGGCGGCGACGCTGCAGGTGCGGCGGGCACACGGACGATGCTGGCGCACAGCTCACGGACAAGGCTGGCGCACAGCTCACGGACAATGCTGGCGCACAGCTCACGGACAAGGCTGGCACACAGCGCACCGACAATGCTGGCGCACAGCTCACGGACAAGGCTGGTGCACAGCTCACCGACAATGCTGGCGGCTGGGCACACGGACAATGCTGGCGGCTGGGCACACAGACAAGGCTGGTGCACAGCTCACGGACAAGGCTGGCGGCTGGGCACACGGACAAGGCTGGCGCACAGCTCACGGACAAGGCTGGCGCAGAGCTCACCAACAATGCTGGCGGCTGGGCACACGGACGATGCTGGTGCACAGCTCACGGACACAGCAGACACAGGCCAGCAGCGCAGAAAACTCAGCTGGCGAGCACCGAGGTTCTCAGAGAAGCTCAGACTGCGAGACCCAGGCACTTCAAGTTCTTTCAGAAACATGAGAATGAAGAGACTTGCCTGCAAGACCCAGAGGGAACAGGCCTTGGGAACAAAATGACATTGGACTTCACAGCAATCCTAGAAGCTACATGGACAATAGAAAGAACTCCCAGGGAAACCACTTCCACCCAGACTGTCCTGCAAGTGTGCACAGAACTAGCACACTCTCTGCTAAGTATGCTCCCGGCATCTGCTCTCAAGGAAATTTCTAGAGTATGAACTCTAACAGAATCAGGAATATAGCAAGAGAGGAAGACACGGTACCCAGAAGTGGAGCTGGAAACAGGAGACGCGGGGCAGCTCCCAGATCACGGGGACAGAAACGCGCAAGCAGAGCCTCAGCCCTGTGCCCGGGAGGAGGCCGCTGCCCAGCCCAGCAGAGCTCAGCGGGCACACAGCAGCGGTAGCTGCATCACTCCAGAGGAGACAGGCTCCACCCCCAGGGAGGGGCCGCCTGAGACCATGAGCTGAGGAGGGGGCAGACAGAAGGCAGATGGCAGAGACGGGCAGAGTCTGACTCTGGGTATGTTCAGGTGGGCTTAGAGCTCAATAATTTAGAACCGAAAAGAAGGAAAAAGACAAAAACAAACCAGAGTCCTACTGCGTGGCACAAGGAACCACGTTCACTGTCCTATAAGAATCCACAATGGAAAGAATACACGTGTGTGTGTGTTTAGCTGAGTCACTTTCCCATACACCTGAGACTAACGCAATACTGTGAATCGACTATGCTCTGGTGTGCATGGATAAGGCCACAGCACCCCACTCCAGCACTGTTGCCTGGGAAATCCCACGGGCGGAGGAGCCTGGTAGGCTGCAGTCCGTGGGGTCGCACAGAGTCGGACACGACTGAAGTGACTTAGCAGCAGCAGCAGCAGCCTCGTGTGGAACGGGGAGCGTGGATGCGGAGCGGCTGTGGAGCAGCCGAGACGGCTGTCTGCAGGACGCTGTCTCGGGACCACTCTGGACTTGCTGCCAGGCAGGAGGGCAGAGCACTGTGTCACGCAGACCCTGCAGGGCCTCACTAGATGCCGCTCTGAGTAAAGTCCACTAAGAATGCCGCAGCAGACAGCTGCTCCGGCAGCTCACTGCCCCAGCCCACAGAAAGCACCGAGTGCCCCCTCGCCTGGCAACTCTGAGCAGACTGCCTGGCTTTCCAGACCCACTAGCTCAGCTTTCACGTTAGAACATGGCAGCAGTGATGCCTCTGAATCACCCAAGACGAGCAGACACAGGACTCGCCAGCCCCCCAGGCCAGGCCGCACTCAGGGTGCCAGCGCCACCATAGGTGGTCTCTCCCGGCAGCCTGAGGCCCTGGTCCCAGCCCAGCCCGCAGAGCAAGGCGGCAACAGGCGCTGTGAAGGAAGACGAAGCCCGGGAGGGAGCTGGGGTGGGGGCAGGGTCCCCAGGAAGAGCAGTGGACCGCTTTGCCCCACTTTCTCTCCCCTGGGGGTCTGTCCCTTCCCTGAGGGTCTCGGGCCAGAGCTTTAAGCCCCAGTGTCTCCGATCCTAGGGAAGCGAGGAGCATGAGTCCAGTCAGACCAGCAATTCCGAGGCTCATCTGCATTCTCTCTCAGGCCTCATCCAGCTGTGATCAGCCGAGGAGTGGAGGAACTGAGCAGGGCGCCGACCCTCTGGGCCCCTCTCTCCTCCAGCTCACTCCGGAAGGGGTGTCCTCCGGCCAAGGGAGGCGGTGAGCCAGGCCCCTCCAGTGGGCCCCAGGGACAGGCGGCCAGCCCAGGGGGTGCCCTGATGTCCACTGCGGCCAGGGGCCTGAGCTCCAGCCTGCAGGGCATCCCAGCCCTGGGACCCGCCCCCGGGGGGCAGGGATCCAGTGCAGGTGCTGCTGCTGTACAGTACTGGACAGATCCAGTACAGATCCGCACAGCGCTGCTTCAGCCGGCGGCCTGGGCCTGTCGCACCCTCACCACACCTGCCGCTCCATTCCTGCCCCGCGTGTCAATTTCTCTTTAACACGTGTCAGGAGAAGGGTAGTAAGTGCCAGGACAACCTGGGGTTCAAGTTGTTTGGGCTCAGCATCCTTAAAGGAACACACCCACCAGCCCAAGGAGCTAAAGGCTGCTGCAGAGGGTCGTGAGCAGAGCAGAAGCCTGTTTCACAAAGCGGAGAAAAGCTCAGCAGCAGGCCAGAGGAAAGAGGGGACGGCCAGGGAGAGACACACAGGGGCCCACGCCCACACCCACGCCCACACACACACAGCCGCGCGCACACACCCCCACCCATGCACGCACACACCCCCACCCATGCACACACACACACACAGCCACGCACACACACCCCCACTCATAGCCATGCACACACCCACACCCATGCCCACA